>MCFE01000464.1:0-70632 GCA_002104905.1 Basidiobolus meristosporus CBS 931.73 | reverse complement strand
TAGGCATCAAAGGATCAAAATTCCGGGACACCACTGAAGTTATGCCTGGAGTAAGAAAGTTTGTCTATGACCATATTGCAGACAATGATGCCATACTAGGAGCCATTGAAGAAGCTGGACTCACCATCAGTGGTGAGAAAAGCAGCTTTGGTGTATCAGAGATATCCATTGTTGGACAAAAATGCAACACCTTTGGTCGCTCACCTGGAGACTCCAAGACACAAAAGATATGCAACTGGCCTACCCCCACAAATCTAACACAAGCTCGTGGCTTTGTGGCAGCTTGTGGGTTCTTTAGGATCTGGATCCCAAGATTTTCTGAGATAGCAGAACCAATCTACCGACTACAGAGAAAGAATACCCCATTTATCTGGGGAGAAGAGCAAGAAGAAGCCATGCAATTACTGAAAGAGGCCTTAGTATCTCCACCAGTTCTAAGACCTCTTGACTATCAAAACACTGAATGCCCACCTATTTTGACAGTGGATGCAAGCCCCATAGGAGCTGGAGCACTACTTGGACAAGATGATGAAGATGGCAACCGCTATGCCTGCAGATATGAGAGCTGCCTATTCTCTCCTAGAGAACAAAGATACTCACAGATTAAGAGAGAACTACTAGGAGTTGTGAAGATGCTGAGGAAACTGAAGTCACAACTCTACATGGCACATTTTATCCTGGAGACAGATGCCAAGCCACTTATAGGAATGATCAACAAGCCTGACCTACCTGATGATGCCACAAACCGATGGATGGCATGGCTGAAAATGTTTGACTTTGAGGTCAAACATATCCCTGGCAAGACAAATGTTGTGGCTGATGCACTCTCCAGGAAGGGACCACAATTATTTGAAGACTTGGACCCTCACTTTGATGATATTGTTGATGCAGAGATCCGACAGATTGCCATCAAAGACCAAGAGAGAACTACCTGGAGTCTGATCAAGGAATATCTAAGGACACTTAAGAAACCTAGTTGGATGGATATTCAGGAGTTTAGAAAACTCAGGAAGAAGGCACACCACTACTATCTTAAAGATGATCTTCTCTTTAAGCGAGTGAAGCCTGGACTTATGCCAAGAAGAGTAGTCACCACCCCTCAAGAGCAACTGAACATCATGACAAGTATCCACCAAGGAGAACCAGGAGGACATAGAGGACGAGAAGCCACATACAATACCACAGCTCAGAGGTACTACTGGGAAAACATGTACTATGATGTCCAGCACTTTGTTGAGTCATGTGTAGCCTGCCAGAAGAGATCCTCCAAGCGTTATGAAGAACCACTGCATCCTACTTACACAATCTGTCTATGGCAAAAGGTTGGTATTGACCTTGTCCACATGCCAACAGCTGGATCAAAAAAGTACCTGATTGTTGCTAGAGATGACCTTAGTGGATGGGCAGAGGCTCGAGCCTTGCCCAACAACAAGAGCCATACCATATGGAGATTTATACTTGAAGACATCATCTGCAGATTTGGCTGCATCCAACAGTTTGTTGCTGACAGAGGAGAGATGACATCCCAAATGATCCAGGAGTTGTGCTCAAAGTACAAGATACACATAGCTTTCACAACAGCTTACCACCCTCAAGCCAATGGAATGATAGAGAGAGGACATGGACCATTGGTGAACTCTCTTGTCAAGGCCTGTGAGAATAACACAACACTGTGGCCACAGCAATTACATCTTGCACTGTGGGCAGATAGAATTACTACCAAGAGAACGACTGGATTATCGCCATTCAAGCTACTCTATGGACATGACTGCATACTACCAGTTGAGTTAAACACAGTCACTTGGAACTCATTGAATTGGAGATCTGATATGCAGACTGAAGACCTCCTTGCAACTCGCATACAGCAACTTGATCACCATGACTTGAATATTAGCAGAGCTGCTGAACAACTTAAGGACACACGACTAAAGAACAAGGTGCCCTTTGACAAATCACACCCAACAAGGCCAAAACCACTATCACTAGGAGACCCAGTATTACTCTATGATTCTACCTTGGACAAGCAATGGAGTCGGAAGTTTGACAACAAATGGACTGGCCCCTACCTCATTTCCAAAGTGATTGGAAATGGAAGTTATTACATATCTGAGCTTGACAACACCCAGTTGAGAGCACCAGTTGCTGGAAATCGACTTAAGTTATTCAAGCATAGGAATTTTGCACATCAAGATTAGTTTGCTTTGACCCAAGTTCAAAGCTGAGAGGGGGGTGGATGTAGTGGGGTGACAGTGACACCCACTGACAGATGTGCTCATTCCCTTATTTTCTACTTCCCTATATCCCTACTACACTCATTTTAGTTTTATCCCATTTGTCTTACCCAATCAGTACTATCCCATAAGCCGGTTGACTATCACACCTGCTTACCTTATTGCATAAGTTACCCCTCACTTTATGTAAGATTACTAGTTACAAGTGCTTCTATATTAGGCAAGTACCCGCGCCAGTACCCGTGACACATGATCAACCCGTGTCACCATCCCTACCATTTCCATACCATATATGGTATCCCCATGTTACACAGGTTTCAGAATACTGATTCCTGATTGGTTGGATGTGCTGTGCCTCTTAGAACCTTCCGGCACCTACTTAGAACATTCTTAGGTCATTCTGATGTCATTAAGATTTCTATTGAACTCCGGAACCTTCTGGAACACCATGATTAGTAATCACTTAGCCAGTGAAGAAAAGTATATAAGGGAGGCTATCCCTCAACAATAAATCATCATCCCTTTTATCAATATACCGACTTGTTGATTAGTGTGATCACTGCTACCTGCTGCTACCTGAACTTCCAACCCTAGACCACAGGACACTCCCAGGAAACCGCGCTGACAGCCAACTGACCTTGGAGGCACTACTTGTGAGGAATACTCAGAGTAGGTATCTTTTATTATATTTGATTCTTTCCCAAGTTTGTTCTTGTACAGGCAAAGATATTTTTCTGTCTTTGTAACTATTGACCAAAGCTGCATTCTTATCAAGTCCCTGCTGGTGGAGTTTACAGTTGTTTTGACTTTGGAAGCTTTAGTACATTGTCATCTCAAAGGACGCTGAACCCAGCACATACTTTTGTTAAGACGCCAACTAAGTTGGGGATTGTAGCTCAATAGTTTTCCCTTGACAAGCTTGTGGCTTAATTCCCCTTCACATTAGATTAGAGACAGAACCCAAGTATTCCTAGCAAGCTTTTGGCAGAGGTTATTACACCCAGTGAACACCCCACACACAAAACACTTGAGAAGTGTTGGACGTATCTCTCCCTTGGACCTATACACCACCACACCGCTGCTGTATCCATTATCTACTCCATCTTGCACAGTGTGTGGAGAATATTGGGCCTTACTTCACCTTTTGAGAGTTTCCTATGGAGTTGATGTGTGCAGAGATAGGAAGACACGTCAAGTTGCAGGTACTACCATATCACAATCTCATCAAGATTATTACCTTCAAGTCCATGATGGATGTGATGAGTTGGCACATGGAGGACAGCCAGGAAGAGCTGGAAAATACTGAGGAC
This sequence comes from Basidiobolus meristosporus CBS 931.73, assembly GCA_002104905.1. Lineage (NCBI taxonomy): Eukaryota > Fungi > Basidiobolomycota > Basidiobolomycetes > Basidiobolales > Basidiobolaceae > Basidiobolus > Basidiobolus meristosporus. The sequence continues at coordinate 67,091 of MCFE01000464.1, read as the reverse complement.
AAATGTGCACATGGAGACACCAAAGCCTATGGCACTAAGAAGCTAAGCAGCCCCAATGCATGGGTGATCAGTTAAGTAATGCATAGTTAGGTTGGGTGAAACAAGCAACTAATTTTTATCACAAAAACTCTACCAAGGTATGCCAGATTTCTCATGGTCACAAGCCAACTTCTACACCATTCAATACAGAATTCACACAAACAAAAGCCAGAGTGCACCTATAAGGGGGACTAGAATTCAGCAGGGAGACAGAATATATTGGCTAAATACTGAGAAGTTCTTTGCGGATATTCAAGAGGTATTTATAGCAGAAGTGGCAACAACCAAGCATATGTTTGCAAGATGTATATGTTACCAGCAGTACAAGGTATGTGGCAACTTTGCAAGTATCACACTAAAAAGCTGTAAAGTTGAGGTGATAGAAGTATTTCATCTGTGGCAGGTGTGCATGTTTGTAGAGGTTAGTAAGCAGGAGGCCATAGTTTTTTTGATTTGAACTATATGTGGAATACCTAAGGTAAAAGTGGGTAAGCAAATAAAGAGGGGTGATTCTACAGTGGAATATATGAACTGCACAATGGGAGGTAGAGAAAGGAAATACCATTTGGTAAATTGGTATGGTAACATGATACAGATCCAGCTGTGGGCCATCATACTGCCAATATAATACCACTGGAGTCTAGCTGAGAGGCCATCAGAATACCATCAAGTTTCTTGCCATATAAGTCAACTGGGTGTCCTGGCCAATTGAGTCCACTTAAAATGGTTATAGAGTGCTAAAAGACCGCAACCATACCATGCAAATATTGCCACAGCACTGATTATATCTTGTCAAGTTTCATCCCTTAATATAGTTGAAAAAATAGCAAATACTGTTGTGATCCCATCATAAGATTGTTAGGAGGGTCACTAATTCCAAGATGCTGGTATTCTGATGGCCTTTAAATGGGATCCTGATGGCTGATCCTGAATGGATCCTTTTGTGAGACAAAATTATTTTTCATAGAGATTTTTGCTCTGATACTGTAATATGGGTGGTAGATTCAGATTGATGAGAATCAGTGGCCAGCAGGATTTGCTGGCTGAGCACTTGTTTAATGAGAATCCATCAAGTGCTAAGGCAAAGGCATGGTCATGCATACCTTCAAAGTAGCCCTTGCACCTAACTGTTTGTAATGTTTGCTATCAAATACATCTGATATATTTGTGCTTGAATGATATTGAGTGTGGTACTTTATAGCTTTACAATATTTGTTGGACTGCATGAGCTTCTTTGAGCATGGTTTTACTGGAATATTTCTGAAGTATGAACAATGTTTTCCCCTAATGAAGGTGGATTCCTGACAATTTGAACACATTGCAATGGTGGCATTTTGGGATACAAATGCCATGCAACTGTTAACACATGCTGAAATCAGGACAGGCTCTGGGTCATATAAACTATCCACATGATGGTTGTCCACTTCAACCATGTTCATGGTAAGTTGCATCCTGAAATGATGTTGGCAAGAAGTAGTAATAAATCCAGTAAGTCCCCATTATTGCTATTAGTGGAAACGCACCACTTCTCTAGCCACAACATTACATCATTCACAAGTAGATGGATTACTGGGCTGAGTTGGCACCATAAAGTATCCTTGGCATTTGCTTCAACAGGTGCTGTCACATTGCATATTAGGATTTGACCAGGCTCATCTGTGGTACTGTTGTTAGGGAAGATAGGCTCACAATCCATCAATGAGCATTCTTTGTCAGAGTTATCACTCTGCATGCCATATTAAGAAGGCTGAGGTGAGCCTAAAGGTATCACAAACTCATCTGACTCAGTTTGCGCAAGGTTACAAAGATGGCCATGTGCCAATATAGAGGTATTAGCTGGCTGACAAGATAATGTTGGTACAGTAGTGACTGATGAATGGTCAAATATGACTTATGTAGCAAAGCACTGGCTGTGATCCTTGTAATAGTTCCTAAGCTGTCAGCATGCTTCATGGCTGAGAGGCTTGCTAAAATTGCCATATGGTCACTTTTCTCTTCTCTTACAGTGTTGAATCAAAGTAGTCTTGTCCATGGGGCCAACAGTTTGACTTTCAACAACAAAACGCCTTTATATCACTTTTTAGTCAATACTGATGTGAATTTAAGACAGTCTTGTGTTTGAGACATTGCACCTACATGAATATAAGATTCAATAATGACCTGCCATAGTAAGCATTATAAATCAAGTTGTGGCATCACATACCCACATATATGTAACACTATTTCCCCTTTGGTTTGACTCACTTCCATAAATATGCTGCCAGCAAATAAAGCAAAGTTGTCTGGTTCTCAACAAACCCCTCTGCTGATGGCAGCAGAAGAATGGTTGGACAACAGCTTGCTTTGACTTCCAGTGCAACAAACCAGGCTACATCCAAAAAGACCATGTTGACAGTATGCCCATTAAAGGTAACAATTTGGACTCCTCAGGCTCTCAGTCAAGTAGGCAATTGAGAACCTCTGTAGAGCCACAAGCTGGCTGTTATGCTCAGGCAGATGAGAGTGTAGCAAATGCAGTACCTCCAGCTGTAGACCCACAAGTGGCCATTATAACATCACCACCACCCATATTAGCAAGTATGTTGTCAGCTTGAACCAAATTATTAATGAAGCAATTAGGTGTAGTGGCCAATAGCATAGATCTTATGGCCCAGAGAAATCAGGAAACAGTCCCAAAACAGGATCAGTGGATAATATGCGTAGAGCAATCAGTATTTCAGGTAGAGAAAGCAGTATCTTTGCTCCAAAGAAGGAACTCAAGTAACTCAATGTCACAGCCAAGAATTGAGCCACTTCCCAATGTTGCAGCAGAGGAGCACCATGCAGTTGTTGAAGCACAACAACAGTGCCCAAGGATAAAACCCACAGAAGAACCTATCACAGCATGGGAAAAATACAGTGTGATGTTTATACCAATGCCTAAAATTCAAAAGACATTGAAGATCTGTCAGGCTTTGAGTGCAATAATGAAGAGTGGGCTAATATTCAAGAGGCAGTTAGGAGTCTAGCACCCCATCACCTTAAGGCTGACCTACTATGGGACCATCAGGAACTTAAGGCCACGCAAAATGTGCTTGACTTGTTCCATGAGCATTATCCTGGACTCAAATGGGCCAACAGATTTTGGGCCAGCATTGGCATGCTAAGAAAGTATCTTAAGAATAGCAGAAACTATAAAAGGCAGAAGAAAAAGGGTGCCATGGCTAAAAACCAGCAGCTCCCTCAAGAGCCTGCTATAAGCAGGGCTGAAAGCTCCAAGCAAGCATCAAAGAGACATCAGGTAGCTGGAAGAGTTCCAGTAAGGGACAAGCAGGCAGACACATATGCACCAGCACAACATTTATTAAGGAAAAAGCATAGTACAGCTCAAGAAGCACTCAGTCAAAGTAGCAGTGAAGGCCCTGGCAGTGCCAAAAACTAGCGGCTTTCTCTGGAGCCTGTCACTACTAGAGCTGTCAGCTCCAAACCAGTGGTAAACAATTGTAAAGTTGCCAGGAGGGTGCCAGCAAGGGACAAGCAGGCCAAACAGATACATCAGAGCAGCTTTTATTAAGGAGAAAATGTAGTTCATTACAAGAAGCACTCAGACAAAGTAGCAGTGAAGGACCTGGCAGTGATAAAGGAAAAGGTAAAGGGGAAAATGTCTACCCAAGCCTGAGACAGGGAAGCATACAGAAAAAACTGCTGTCCTTGCAGTTAAGGCCATAATCCTGGAACAGACTGAACCCCATCATAGCCAACAAGAATTACCAACAAGAAAACAGCTATTTTCACAAGAGTTGGAAGCACAGGCAATTGAGCTACACTCCAGCAAGATAGATGAGTTTTCAGAGAAAGGGTTTGTCTACCACAGCCTCTGCATCCTCTATTGCTGACAGAGTGGAGATCCCACTAACAGACAAGGCTACAATGTCAAGAGCTTGAAAGACTATCACAATGCCTTCTGTTGAATTTTGGAACATTAATAGGCACACCAAGAGGTTGCAGCACTTCTCAAAGAGTAGTGCTCAAGAAATCATACTTGAATATTGCAAGGATTTATTGCAAATACTGGCAGATGAGGTGCTAGACCTTGCAGTGGCAGCTGAAGACCAGCATTTGTGGGAACCAGTAAATGAACAGTGGCATAAAGCTACTTGGTTCCTTCTGGAGTCATGAAACAGAGTGTAACAGCAGAAATACTTGTTGAGTGGTGGATTTTAATGGAGTTACTTGTTAAGGGTGGGGTTGGGCTTAATGTTAGTGTAGGGTATAGGGACTTGCACAGGCCAATACAATTGGCAATTGAGGTACAACTGAAGTTTTGATGCTGTGGTGGTCTATAAGTCCAAAGAGCAAAATACAGCCAACACTTCTCAAGTGTGAATGTGTGTGGGGTGTTCACTGGGTGCAATAACCTCTGGCAATAGCTTGCTAGGAATGCTGGGTCTTTTGTCTAATCTAATGTGAAGGGAGATAAAGCCTCAAGCTTGTCAAGGGAAAACTATTGAACTACAATCCCCAACTTAGTTGGCATCTTAATAAAAGTTTATAATGGCTTTGACATCCTTTGAGATGACAATGTACTAATGCTTCCAAAGTCAAAACAACTGTAAACTCCACCAACAGGGACTTAATAAGAATGCAGCTTTGACCAATAGTTACAAAGACTGAAAAGTATCTTTGCCTGTACAAGAACAAACTTGGGAAAACAATCAAATATAATAAAATATACCTACTCTGAGTATTCCTCACAAGTAGTGCCTCCAAGGTCAGTTGGCTATCAGCACGGTTTCCTGGGAGTATTGTCAGGTCTGAGTCAGAAAGTGGTGGTAATAGGTAGTGGTATCTCACTAATCAATAAGTCGGAATATTGGAAGAGGGATGATTTATTCTAAGGGATAGCCTCCCTTATATACTTTTTTTTCTGCTCAAATTCTTGCTAGAAAATACTTTCTGGAAGTTTCCAGAAGGTAGTAGGCAGCCAATCATGTCATTTTGTACTAAAAATAGCTCAAATTCTTGGCGGATTGTTCCTTAAGACATAGTAGCACCCAACCAATCAGATAGTGGTAATATGAGACCTCTGTCATGTAGTTACTTCATATGGTAGTAGGATAGGATGGTTATGAAACCAGGATGGTCACATAACATAGGCACTGTTGGGGGTACTTGCCTTATATGGTAACTTTTGTATCTTGGCATCTTGGCATGGAATAAGAATAGCTTGTGCAATGGGTTAATAGTGACAAATAGTTTCCAAGGTTGCATAGTAATAATCACATAGACAGATAGAAAATATTGCAATTTGGGATGATACTAATATAGGGGGGGTAATCCTTTTTAGGGAAGTGAACATATGGGAATGAGCACATCTGCCTGTGGGTGTCAGTGTGACCCCACTACAACACAAATGAATCAATTTGTACACATAAAAAGCAAGAGAAACTGTTGAGTCAGGAAGTAAGGAGTGTGAAAAAGAGGCAATAGCCAATCAATGCACACAAATGTAGGAGGCAATAGAGTGTCTGGGATCAGAAAGTGAGAAAATTGGCAGAGAACCAATCAAAAGCCACTTTTGTAATGTTGTGATGACAAATTTTGACCAAGTTTTTTGTGAAATCTGAGGAGCATTATTTATCAACAGTCTTATGTAAAAGTATATATACTACTTTTGCATTCAATAAATCATTAAGTGAAACTCACACAATCTACTTGTTCTCCCAATCATTTCCAATATCTCCAAGACTCTTACAGCATTTCTCACAAGCTCCAATCAATATTCATACTGATATACAGCAATACAAATGCAAGGACTGCATGTACTGGATTTGTGTATATTCAAGTGGCATTCTGAAGCAATATCTACTCATAGTGTATTAGAAATATTTGTAGTTGTATGTTGGCAATTTAGGAACATTAATCCAGAAGCAGATCACCATTGCCAACCTGATGCATCTACAGCTTTTATGCAAGGAGTTTGTGTTGGGATTTAGCAGCTATACTACAAACTAAAGCTGAATGTGTAGATCTATTCCACTACTGCATCTATTCTCTACTCCAGCTTGCTCTGTGTGTTGAGAATACTGGACCTTGCTTCACATTTTGGGAGTTTCCTATGAAGCTGATGTAAGGGGAAATAGGAAGGCAAACAAGTTGAAAGTACCTCCATATCCCAATCTCATCATAAATATACCTTCAAGTCTGTTACAGATGTGATGAGTTGGCACATGGAGGACAATCAGGAAGAGTTGGAAGATACTGAGGAGTGATGTGCACATGGACACATCTATACCTTTGCCATTAAGAAGCTAAGCAGCCCTAATGTATGGGTAATCAATCAAGTAATGCAAGGTTGGGTTGGACACTACAAGCAACTAATTCCTATTAGGACAACTTTACCAAAGTATGCTGGGTTTCTCCAGGGTACAAGCTGGTTACTACCTAATCCAATACAGAATTCATACAAATAAGAACCAGAGTGTACCTATAGGGGGAACTAGAGCTCAGCTTGGAGAAAGAATATTGTGTCTAAGTACCAAAAGGTCTTTGTAGATATTCAAGAGGTGTTCATGACATATGTGGCAGCTACCAAGCATGTGTTTGCAAGATGTATATGTTACCTGCAATACAAGGTATATGGCAATTTTGCAAGTATCACACTGAAAAGCCATAGAGTTGAGGTGATAGAAGTGTATCAATTGAAGTTGGTGTGCTCATATGTCAAGGTTAGTAAGCAGGAGGTTATAGTCTTCTTTTGATTTAAACTATATGTGGAATACCCATAGTAGTAGTGGGTAAACATATAAGCTGGGGTGATTCCACAATAGTAAAAATGAATGGCTCAAGGGGAGGTAGCAAAAGGAAACACCATTTGGTAAATTGGTATGCTAGTGTTATACAGTACTAGCTGTACACTGCCATACTGCCATTATGATGCCAACAGATGTCTGCATCAAGGCTAATACAATACTATCAAGTTTTTCTTTATAGGGCAATTAGATATACTGGCCAGTTGGGTCTGCTCAAATAAGTGTAGGCTGCTATAGAACTGTAAGAATGCCATCAAAATCCTGTCAAAGGACTATTTAACACCATTGAGTATTTTTCTGTTAAGCAGTAGACTCAGCAAAACACTGTCTCATTCCCATCATAAGATTGTAAGGAGGGTCAATAATTCTAAGCTGCCAGCATTATGATGGCCTCATTGTGGGATCTCAGTAGTTGGTCCAGATTGGATCCACCTGTGGGACCAAATTATTTTTCATAGGGTGTGTGGACTACCTATGGTAGTAATGGGTAAGCTAACTAAAGGGGGTGAGTTCACAGCAAATATACAAATGGCATAAGGGGAGGTAGAAAATGAATTACTGTTGGGTAACTTGGAATGGTACCATTATACAGGACTAGCTGCAGTCTGCAATACTACCACAATGGTGCCCACTGAGGTCCACATGAAAGCTGCCAAAACACCATTAAGCTTATTACCTTATTGGGCAACCTTATGTAATGAATGGTTAGGTCTGCTCAGTTAAGTGCAGACCACATTAGGACCACCTCAATACTATGCAAGCCCTTCAATAAGACCATAAAACACTACAGGTTTATTACTATATTTTGTGGTCAAAAAGGAAAACACCATAACAGTTCCACCATATCACTGTGAAGAGGGTCAAGAATTTCAAGCTGTTGACATTATTACATCCTTATTGTGGGATCTCACAGCTGGTCTAGATTGGATCTACTTGGGGGACCAAATTATCTTTAGTAGCTAAATCAAGTAGCAAGAGTTAAGTAGGCTAGGGAAGTGCAGGCTGAGACAGAAGCATTGCTACAGTGTGAATCAAGGAACATGCATGCAACAAGTGGCACCTGGTCATTATAGCAGTGATTGTTCTGGTACTAGTAAAGGGGTAGGGAAACAAAACAAAGTCCACCAAAGGCAGAGGCAGAGAAGTACTAAATAAAAGCTAGACTTTGGAAGAATTTATATGCTGGACCATAAACAATCTGAAATCTAAAATATTTGGAAAGTATTGCTTACTTGACCCCATCTATTTTCAGAATGAGCTTGAAGTACAGGTAGAAAAATGGTACTTCAGTGAATTCAATGGGCATTGGGATATCTTTGTTGCTTTTACCACAGCTTCCATCTCCTCTGTTGTAGACATAGTATTGTAAACCAACATTTAGAAACTTGGCAAATTTTACTACATTAGAAAATCCAGTACCCTAACTGATTTTCTCTAACCCAAACACAACTAATCCCAGTTATGGTTTATTTTATCCCACCTCTTAGTCTATTTCTAGCTGTCACACCAGAACAATTTTCAGGTGACCATTGGGCTATCAACTTATCTACTAAGCCTTCCTATACAATTAGTCATCTGATGTCTATCCAACCACTTAGTAGTTGCCAAAACATCATCTGATTGCTAATGCAATTCTCCTTTATCTTATGCACCTAATAGCACCTAAATTGATCTCAATTAAACCAGTCTCTCAATGCTTACCAAGTCCACTTGATCAGAAAGTATATATAAGGTTTACTGAACCTTTTGGTTTGGTGTTTGTCTCAGCAAAATTAAGATTGTGTCTCAGCAAAATCAAGAATTCAACAATTCTGCTCTAGTTTCCACCCAAGCCTAGTATATCTAGCACTCTCAAGAATACCAAGCCTAGCCTGCATAGCAAACCAACTCTGTTGCCCTTATAGCCAAGCCCAGCTATATACAAAACCAATATTAGACCAGAAACTCTCTGCTAATATTTCCTCCACTCTCTGACAATTTCAAGATTCTGCATTTAACTGTCCCTTTAGTTCAGTTAAACCATTCAAGAGTATTATTACACTTTTCTCTTGGATACAACACACAGTGGTGATCCAGCTAGTGAATCAGGTAGCAACATTGAAAAGCACAACATTTATCAAAATGCCAATGGGGGATTTTGGAACAGTAGTAAGTGCATCAAGTTAATACTGATTTTCTTCCTAAGCAGTGTCAAAGAGAAAGCACCTGAATATTTTGGAGATCTATTGCAAAGCTGGCAGATGAAGTACTGAGCTTGGCTGTGCTGGCAGAAGCCCAGGATATATGAAAATAGGTACGTAAACAACAATATAAACCTGTTGGGTTCTTACTAAGGGGAGAGGGGAAGGATATTAGGTTGAAGCACTCATTGAATGGCAGATCTTAACGGAGTTATTGTTGGAGTGTGGGATTGGAATGAACTTAAAGTAGGGTACAGTGAATTATATAGGTTAGCACAAACTAGAGTTAAGGAATGTCTGGATTTCAGATAGAAACATCCTAATTAACCTTCAGCAAAAGTATGAGCACCAGAGGAGTCACTGGTTAAGGAGTTTGAAAAAGAGGCAAAAGCCAATCAATGCAGATGTAGACGGGGTTAAGCCTGAAGTCAAGATAGCAAATACTTCCAAACCAAAGTCACCTTTTATACCAATGTCCAGGTCCACCAGATTGCCAAAACCGCATCAGCCAAAAGCCAGTATTAAGAGAGCCAAGTATAGCCTGTCTCCACCATCAATGTTATTGTCGAGCCATGGAATATAGCGATTCAGCATTGATTCTGTATTGCTTAACTTTGATAGGATTACACTTTGATAGCAGCGCATTGATTAGTCCAGAGAGTAAGCATGTGCCAACCAATCTTTTGAATCACGGCTTTCTGGTATTAGCATTTGCCAGAATTTGCACCCATACATTCTTGCGCGCAGGAGAAAGAGACTGGGCAAATCCATTTGGTCGGATGTATTTGGCCTCAGTCACAAACAGCTCGATTATCTTTAGTGCAAGATAAATAGCACTATATGTTAATGAGCCGGGTGAAAATACGGTACAAATCCGTATCATTGAAGTGTTGCTGCTTAGTGCGATACTCGCCTGGTTCGTGCGCTTCACTCCAAGCCAAGCAGTTACATCCAAGAATTCGAGTTGCATATACCATGTAAATGTGGCAGAGACACATTATCGTGCTGTAAAAATAGATGTATACCTGAATATCTGTATACCAAATACACATTCATGCTCGCAATAGTCTGGTCACTGGGAACCTTTCTGGAATGATCCAGTCAATGGACTATCTGTAAGCTCATGGCATGAATCAATCGATTGAGTGGTCCAGGCCAAGCAGGCGGAGCTCAATGCGACATGATCAATCGCCCAGTTAACAATGCGATCATTCGTCTCTGGATATGAAACCCAGCATCTCTCAGCGCCCAAGCTTGGTGGGTATGAGCTCAAGTAACTTGTCCATGTGTCTCGCAGACTCGCTTGGATGGATGTCCCCTCCATTGGGGAGGTTTAAGCTTCCGAGAAGTTAACCATCAATGCTCCACAGTGTGTATGCCTGATTCCGTGAGTCTGTGGCTAAGCAGGGTTCCAATGAGGAAGTTCTATGAAGTGGTTGGCGCCGTGACTGGGAAAATGGATGGATGACATAAATGTTGACTCAGTACAGTCGGGTTATTAGATGGAAACACCAATACTGCTGTGGTCATAATCTGAAACCTAGATCACATGCCACTTGACCTCACCAAACTGTTTAATCTGACCTTATGTGAGGGAGCTAGCTTTCTTGACCTCAAAATGATTGAATGGTTGCAACAGCCAAGCAGGAATGTTATATACAGGCGAAATGGGAACTGTGTCTCAGGGTCATGCACCCGATTTTGGAATTGAGGATCTTCAAACATGTTGCCACCTCCTCCGTGCGGCCAGTGCAGGAATGCAGTGCGGGGCTATTAATGGCGATCTTTCCATGGAGGGTCTCCGGAAGCAAAGCCCGGGATTCTTTCTGTGATATGGACATAGGTCTGCGCCTTTCAATTCATCTGACCCTTCCCTATCAATCGCTCCTGTTCAGAAATCACTGGCCTTCAGCTCAGGGAGTTTCAGCCTGGTTGGAAGATGGCTGCTACATTGGATACGAGGGAACTTTTTCTGACTGGGGCTTTATATAAAATTGGGAGATATTTGGGGAACATACATTGGGGGTATCGGGTGTGATTCTGGAATAGATGCTAAGCTACTTGGAGCTCGAAGTGTGTGGCGGCCAGGGTATTCACTGACCCGCGCAAGATAACCGTATAGTTCGCCAGTCCCGATAATTCTGTAGGAGTGCCCATTAACGCGTACTCCGATAGTGGGTCGGATTGGTTTGCCAGTTGGATGGTTAATCCTTTGGGAAGAGTGGGGGTTACGCATGCCTCACCGAAATAAAATCCCTTCATATCTCGCCTGGATTTCAGATATGTCACGGGGATGGGTGAGTCCAGATGAAGCGAACTAATTGGGGACTCGAAATATATATCAGTATAATTTAGTAGCTTAGCGTGGCATCCACTGAGGAGCTGATCGCAAGTATTACAGGGGGGACAGCAGTCACATTGACAGTCTGGATTGCTCGTTGGAAGGCCTCTGTTGCACATTTGGTTGGTTGTAAGTGAGCATGAGTTGGGTCCGTAACATCCGCAACCAAAGACAGCTTTGGCTGCTATCAAACATGTGGCAAGGAGAGAAAAGAAATGCATGGTTTGGGGAAGCCGAACCTCCTTTAATGCTTATATAGACCAATGTGGCTCAAACCGTTGGCCAAGCCCAGGAATAGGCTTGGAAGCGGTGAGGTGGACACACCGTCACGATCGGCTATGACATAACTCTGCTAGCCGACTTGTTAACAAGCAGTGATTTAATAACATTGCCGTCAAGCCAATCCACAGCTACCCACGGTCCTCAGATTCACAAGATTAGACTATTTGAGGGGATATTTCAGTCAGCATTACTGGTTAGGTTTGGTAAGCATCACGTATCTGGATATCCCACATTTATTGGTACAGTGGAATGGCCAGATTCATTGCGAACGGAGTGGAATCGGTTGGGCTGGTGGTGATGTCCACTGGATTATCCAAGAGCATTGTGAATTTGGCTTCAATCATATTACCACCCGGCAAATAGAATATCCAAAGCCATGGTGACCACGAGACAACTACCTAATTTTCCCCACTGGGTTCCCCTCAAGGAACCAGTCTAATGTTCAGTCAGGTGGAATTCTATGCAAGTGACGCCAGTATCTCACCAATGCCTACTCCAATCAGCCGTAGTGGTTCATTCCCTAGGATTTAATTGACAGTAGAGGTTACGAAAACGTGTGTATGGGGTGGAGTGCCAGAAGTGGCAAAGAAAACTAAGAATTATGAAATACATAGAAATAGAAGCCCTACAGGCCAAGACACAAAATTGTTAGGAAGCTCTAAGATGCATGTTTCATGAAGGTCGGGTTGCTACTCAATCAGGTAGCCCAAGTACCAAAGGTTGAATGAAACCGATGGGATTTTATCTCGTTAGCGAGTGGTATCTACACAAAACCCTCGGTTCTCCCCTCCCAATCCACCCTTCTAGTCTTGGCATATGTAAGATAGCGTAAGTAGGTGTTGCGAAACATCAGCAGCTTGATTTCCTCTACCGCCGGAACGTACATATCCGGGCTGAATAGTTCATTTTCGACCTTGGTCAATAACGCTTTCCGGGTTTCGGACTCGAGATTTACCTGGAACTCCGCGGTGTTTTTGATGAAGGTGTTGTAGATCTCTCGAAGCTCTGACACCAAATCAGCGTTATCGTTGAGATTCGATTCGCGTGCACTCAGTGCAATGTTCCGGCATCGCTCGTAGAATAACGTGTTCTCTATGGTGAAGTCGGACACTGTGAAGAGTTTGAAGCTCTCGAACTGGATGGGGTTATTTAGAAGGGACTCGAACACCTCCATGGTGTACTCGGTTTCGGAAGACAGGCGATGAGAGAACGAGGAATAGGGGATGGATTTGATCAACGGATATGTCACGGTGAAGAAACTGACCACCATCAGCGGCAACCCCCACCACAGGCTGTTGGGAACGTGCTCGTTGATGCTGGTGTCTTTACCGACGATCAGTGTGAGCAAAAAGATGAAAAACCCAAGACAGGAAATGAGCGAGGTAGCGACCAACTCCATTCGAATCCCATAGGCATCCTTAACCGAGAGCAGCTTGAAGATTAGGAAGGGGAAGAAGATCAAAATATAGATACAAGCGAACACATCATGCGGATAATACTCCCAACCGCGCATGCAATCCTCAGAGATAATTCTGGGATAGAAGGCGAACCGTGTACTTAGGAGCTGGACGACGAACACCACGCAGAGGTGGAACATCAAGATGATAATGATTACGGTGGTGATGAACTGCGCGGACAGCATATACCGATGGCGGTAATACCAGTTGTGACTCAGGTCGTTTCCTCTGTACCCCCATAACGGCTGCTGGATATCCTGGGCGATAGAGCTTGGACTAGACGAAGGAGCCGCACACTCCGTTAGGCCGTGAAGCTCGTAGGCCGACCCATTGCTCTTCCTGCGACTCCCGGAGAAGATTTGAATTATCGATTTCGGCCGATATGAGGGTTTTTCCGGTTTATTTAGGGCTACAGCCAGCCTCGCTTCGCTAAATTTGTAGAAAAATAATAGTCTGAAGGCTCGCGCTAAAATGGTTAAGTATAGAAGAGGTTGGCCGATGGAGGTGATCCAAAGATTGAGGAAACAAGGGAATTTCTGCATGGGAAGTAGGGCAACGTATATGGTGATAAGGACCATGGAGGCGATGGCACTTAAGCATGTGAGGCCTGGCGAGCGATATCTAACCGTATCAAGATGTCGTCTCTGCCAAAGCAGAATCATAGAAACAACAAGGTGAACATTCCAAATGATTGCTACAGCTATGAGAATAATCTGAAAGGTCTCCATGTTTCCTGTACAAGCTTTGTGAGATGAAAAATCTCCGGGAAATACTCGACGAGGAACCTTCAGCTTCCGATAGATATCTCGTTTGGCCCCTTTTAACGAAATCCTCATCTGCCTATTACGGGCAATATGTAATGGCACCTAGAAGATCTTGATTTCTCTTCCATAACGACCAAGGATCAATACTGAAGCGTTCATTGTCATACGTTGTACAGCAGTAGCATTGAGCAAAAAGTCAAAAGGTCAAACCCCATCTTTTATTATCCAAAATGAATCACAATATGGCAGCTCTTCATATCTCTCAAATCAACAGATATACTGGTTAAAGACATATTTTGCCGATTTCATCAAGAATCAAACAAGCCACTCATCAGCGAGCATCTATGGATGTAACCTTGACAATAGGAAAGAGCAACAAGAAACTTGGTGAATGCAGTCCATCCATACATGCGTAGAGCCCGCTGACACTGTAGCATGTAGGCTTGCCCCCTCCAGCATAGGCGATGGTGATGTCTTTGACCGCAAAAATGGTGAGAACGTATAGTAAACAGGCCCAAAGGCGGAATCGGGCCATGGGGTGCGGGCAGCAAGTCTTTGTGCCTGTGCATCCATACTTGTGCTTGCGACAGATTATCACGGAGCTGCCAGATTTAGGCAATCACATCTTCCAAGGGACCGATTGAGAAAACCCATCAGTATTGTGGGAGTCAACATTTATTCCATGAGGGCAACCAACGCAATTGGTCACAGACATCGATTGAACAATCAAAGGGAGTTTAGGCATCAGGGGTGCCATCCCTGGGAATATTTTTCATCGACTTGTTAGATCCGAGGGAGATGGTAGCATCAAACCCTCCACAATGATTTCTGATAATCTTCACGTTGCTAAACCCCAGCTCCGGATGAAAGCAAACGTGAGGCTCTATGAATCACCCGAGCACGCATCGATGCTGCTGATTTGTGAGTTCGGGCTATCAACAAGCACTTTGCGAGGATGGATCCTGCCATAATGCATGGTTATCACAATGGTAGTTGATTTCTTTGGAGGTTCGGTAGGTTTCGACGCTCTGCATCGTCGTGGCTTTCCCTTTGCCATGGGAATGATCAAAAGCGACACTGAGTATTGGTGTGAGATATGGAGAAGTAAACATACGATCACCGTGTTAAATCTGTCCAAATTTAGTGGTGCAATACATTAGATAGGATATTGTTGTGATAGCATCCATTTTCCCGAGTACAATGAATGTCTGCGTTATACATCAGTCGATTTTCCTTGCACTACTTTAGATTAGAATGAAAAGAATGACCAGAAGCTATCAGTCCCACCTTGTACATAATCAGTCAGTGGACAACATCGCACAAAAAGAGCAACATGTAGCCACGATGATTATCTTAGGCTAAATGGGGCTTTGGTCTGATAATTTTGGGTAGTTGGTGTTCAATATTGAAGTGTATTTGAGATGCCCGCAGAACGGATTGAGTTTCTTAATAGAGGAATGATGGAATTAATCCCAGCATCGTGCTAACACACACACACACACACACTCCCTCTCTCTGGCTAGGATCAATCTAGGTTCAAGTCTTAGTCGAATGTTAAAGAACGGATATTGTGGACAAGTTGCTTATATACGAATGAGGATGTTCACTTCCGGCAAATTTGCCTGGATGCTCTACTACAGGACTGAGCAGTGTTGGATTGGGGCACCTCTACGTTTTGTATGAAAGGTCAGTGTTTTTGGGGCACAAACTTGGGAAGTCTCGAACTCAGATCCGTCGAAGCTTCGATGTAAGACCTTGATAGAGATACGAGTGTTGATGATGAGTTGAAGTATCAGGTGCTACTGAACGTTTACAAATCGGATCTGGTGAAATGTTGTTCCTGAAGGAGACAGTACAAGGTGAGAATACCCGCACCATCAAACGGTCAAAGATTGGCATGTACGTTTCAACAACCTCAAACACCTTTCAGATAGATAAATCAGCCATCCTGGTATCACCACCGAAGCCAAACTGTTGATACATGTGTAAGGACTTCAGCCCTCAACTAGATCTCTTTGATTATCCGGATTTGCATGCCAACACATGACCTTCCCGAGATTAGCAAACCAGTTGAGACTAGTAATCGCAGATGTTTGAGTATTTGTTTGAAAGAGAACTGGATGGAGACTTGACTCAGGTAACGGTATAAGGGGCTAGAGAATCAAACTGGTGAAAGTCCTGTTGGACTGGTCTGAGGCCTGAGCCAAGTAAGGTTGGCGAGAGCCTGAATATGGCGTATGATGGTTGGATTCGCCTGTTTGGTCGAATACTCTGTGCGGAATTCGCACATACTTCTATGCGATGACTAGAATTTCTGTACGGATTTAAGCGGCCTGCGTCATGGCTTCAGGCATCAGATGAACTATTCGCGCCACCCTCCCCTGGTAAAAGCTGGGAAAGGCACAAGCTTGATCTGTGATGTGTCAGGTTAGATGGTTGGGTGGGTGGCAACCCTTGAGATGGAAAGACCAGGCAACTGTGCAGCAAACCAACCGTTGAAATTTATTAGCTAACGCCAAAGATTAAACAACCCAGGTAATTTAGTAACACTCTCCTAAACAGACGCCAATTAGTTATTAATTCGGTCTATCACGAACTTGGAATCCATCTGATTATTTGCTGGTATTCTGCTGGTATTCTAACGGTATTTTGCCGGCATTCAGCTGGTGTTTTTCCTTCAAATGCTTAGTTGCAACTTTTGTTGCAAGTGGTGAGTAGCTGATCACTAAATTCGGTATGAATGCTAGTGGACCTAGTCTCCTCCTGGAAAATATGTCTGCTTGTCTGCCAAATGGCTAGTCCCTGAGATATTGAGAGTTGTAAGTTTAGAGAATCTTGGAATTCAGCTGATATTGTGACGGGATTCTGCTGGCCTTTTCTTAATATTTTTCCTTAGGGAACACTAGAGGAGGCGTTGTGGCTGAAAGTCCCTTAAGTGCACAATGGATTGTACTGTCTTGCTTGATTTTGGCTGAGGGACTCAAGACTATAATGGGTTAGTTTATTTCAATCATTATGTTGACAGACAACCCTGGGCTTGGTACAGTTCATTTGTTCATAATGGGATGTCCCCACAAAAGGAATATCCTGAAATAGAGGTCCTTGAATCACTGCACTCCACTTCATCTTAATCCATGATCAGCAATACATGGACAAGCTCTCTATGCAGGCCATCTGCAGGTGTCCCGCATTCCGACTAGGATGGGGGTCAGACTTGCTTAGCTGCTCTCAATTACTCCAGCATTGCATTCAATTATGCAATAGTCAAGAAATCTATTGTAGTTGGCATTATTAGAGGATCAGCCAATCAAGTCGCAGTAGTATACACTGATCAGACTTGACTGGTATGATGGCATTAAAATAGATATGGATACGTATGAAGTATCTCGTGAGGTTGGGCAATATGCACGGATTGGTTCCTACCATCCAGATCCTTAACTGCAAACAGTGCCTGGTCCACAGATGATTTCCTCGCTTAATGATTTGTGACGCACTTGGGAATGTGGCTCCCAAGTACGGCGACTGCATAAATACGTAGCAGCTTATGTCATTCGGATGGACCCAGGACCAGAGGGACCTGATTTCTTGATTGAACGAAAGCACGATCTCTAGATCAACCACCAAACCACCTTCACTAGTCGCTGGTACCAATGACTGACTGCCAAGCCCGATTGCCAGGACCCGATTACCCACATGCTTCAAACCATATCTAATCAGGATTTATGTTTATATCTACCACCACTTTCCTTATTATGCGTTAGCTCGTTATTATTGCATACGCTATTTCAATAATGGAATAAGAGTAGCCAAACTTGTTAAGATGAACATCAATTTTACACAACGCTTGCAGTTAATAGTGTCTATCATAACTGTGCCACCTATTCCCTGTGCTCAGCCCTCCTACAGGGTGTAGAATAATGGCTAATGTTATCATATTATCAGTTGATTTTCAACTGACCCGATTTCAATATTACAAGCCAGATTAGAAACTAGTACGAGCTGTTACTACAGCAAACAGAAATACCTGAGGCCCTGATTGGATCAGATGCCCTCGGCTTTAAATAGTCATTGGTGGCTTCGTCCATTTTAATAGCCGTTTGTCTCACATCAACCCACGCTATGCTCAGGAAATGGCAACCATCAAAGTCGCTAATTGTAGTGTGGAAAAAACAAATGAATCCGAAACCGTTGCTTATACTAGTTTAGTTTATAATGGGATTGTCAGTATGCACATGCACGATTGGTTTAGATGGTAGTACCGAAGAAATATGGGAACGTACCCTGCCTCCGTACTGTTTCCATATTTTGGAAGAATCTAAACACTAAACCTTTAATAAGCAGCTTTCATTTGAATTTGTTCCCACTTCTAGCTTATCTAAACAGTCGGCACTGCGTACCTTTTGACACCCCCTTCAAGGACTCCACTATTTGCTGTCTTCCTTCTACACATTTACGTACTCTAGTCGGTCTAATAGCAACACAAATATTCTTCTATATAACTTATTGGTCGTGGTGATCTCAAATACGTACATAGAAACATGAAAGAAACAGAATTTTACCAGCCTAAAGGTAAATTCACCAAGAGTTGGTTGGAACGATTCACTCGTCAAGCACTAACTGCCTCTTAGCTATTACATACTTGACCTTTGATTCTGCTGCATCGCACGCAACCGAGTTTGGAGACTGTGGTTTAACTCGGGATACTGTTGTCGAGTTGAACTATTTCCTGGATGAGTTTCTGAGCCAACTGGTTCGTACCGGCGGTTACGAGCTTGTTGATATCGAGCAACTATGCACCTCCATCTCTTTTCAGTTTGCCTTCAACTCTCTAGGCAGTCGATGTGTGGAAGAGGGAAGGAAAGTCATGAAAGGCGAACATACAGCTCAGCCGAGTAGTACTCAAAATACGGCCAAACTACGACTTCCCGGGCAAGATAAATTGATACTGGATGTTTTACGAGGCGTTTGCGCCAACGAACCTTTGGAGCTAGTCTCAGTCGAGAGTTTCTGCTTGAGCGAATCTGTTAGGAAATTCTTGAAGGTTGTTGTCATAACATTGGGCCAATACATTGTCCACTCGATGGTGCTGATGACCGGAAAGAGCCATGGTGAATTTTTAAGCACCGAGGATCTTTATAAAACACTGTGTCAGGATGACCAGCTAAAGGGGATGTTTTCTCGGATGAGAACCAAAAGACGTTTGGAAGTAAGCGAAATACAGCAGCATACAGTCTGTAATGAGTGTGCCATAACGAGCCATTTTTGATAAAGGAGTATCTCGAAAAATCGAAGCTGAGTTCTACAGAAAGAATAGGCCGACTACGGTCATCATCGGCCCCGTCAAAAAGTAAGCATTACCTTCCACTCTCCAAATGAATACAACCTTATACCTCGTTGCTCTCGTAGGGTCCACGCTTGAGAATCTTGCCTCGGAGCTCCCCGAATCTGTTCAAATGGATACAAAAAGCAAGGGTTTGGGCAAGATTTTAAGAAGCATTCGTGATAACGTCCATATAGTATGGAACCTTTCCGTTTATTTTGAGAGTCAATTCTAACGCACGTTTAGTCGCATCATTCTTCCGATCAACACCATTTCAATCCTAGAGCCACAGAAGATCTTCACGAAGCCACAGCTAAGCCCGCAAAACAAACCCCACAGGTGAACCCTAGTTTGCACTCAGTGTTGCTGACATCTACTAAATTTGTATCGCTAGCAACGCCAACAAAAAATGGTTGATTTCGACATGCTCCTCAACTCTAACCAGACAATAAAGCTTTCCCTTACTCCGGCTCGATTGGAATCCATGGAGGTAAGTGCTTATTCTTTTGCACTAGTATGCATCAAGTAACTCATCTATTTTCTTACTATATTCACATAGAAGGCCTCCAGACGACAATCGTCACAGAGCATGAGTTCAATTCGCCATAGTACTCATGTAGAAAGCCTACACAGCAGGCTGTCCGGAGAAGGGTGCGCATTGCTTGGGTCGAGTTTAAACGCTGCCAAGCCACCCATTATGCCATCGCCAAAAATCATAGAGGCAAATTGTGAAAAGCAAAATTATGGGCATAGGCGCGCCTTTTCGTATGAGCCAACCTTCTTAATATCTAAATGAGGACCCTTAATAGCATCACACATTTCTACCAACGAATGTTCCTTGAATGACTCGGTAAATCTACTTGGCTGGACACTAAGTTCTAAATATCGTTGCATATATAAGATTATAGCATCAACTCGTACAGAAATGTCGATGTTTCTAATCCACAAACACACCCTTATGTAAATTTTTGGTTAGGATATTCATCTACATTACTCATAATCCTCCAACTGGGATTCCCTTTGACGACTGTTCTCGCTCATTGCGTACCAAACTATAAATATCCCTAAAACTCAATGGTCCTTGGATTTTGTAACGATTCAGGCGAGGCTTACCAGAGTTCATTAGTATCAAGAAAACTGAGGCCCGCGTATGGCAGGTTTGCTTTCGAGTACCACAACAGGCTCGAATACTGGACGGGTACCTAAATTTAGTCACGGCATCTTTGACATTATGACATCGCAATTCATAACCATAAATGCAGGTTACATCTTATCTAGCATCTGCTTTGATGCACATATATGACGATGACGCGGATATGATCATTCGAAAATCCTTAGACCCGCCCAAATGCCCGGGCTCAGGAAACCCAAGGCCTCGAGGGTTCCTGATGTCCTATGAACTCTCCTGAGGGCTGGTTCTCAACAACATCCAAATATACAACCCATTGCCCCTGGCTATCAAGGGATTATACAAAAGTATTGAGCAGTATTCTCAACATAGAAAACAAACACCAAAGTCTATACCTTTCTTGAAACACCGGAGCAGGTAAATAAAGAGAGGACTGGCTCTCTTAAAAGCCGGTTCTTTTCCGCAGAGTAGGAAATAGCCAAATTAAGCAGTGAAACTACTCTTGCTGCAGCAATCTCCAATCCGGTAACAACCATGAAAGCATCATCCCAAATAGCCACTAAAATATCGAGGATTACTGTGGGACACTTATTAGCGTACAGTGTTGGATTTTACATATCTTGGGAGGATGTGGGCGACTAGAGCACGGCATAGGCCCCGCTGAGTACTTACCATATGCGTTACACCACCCTTTTTGGTACTAATCAGGAAACTGGCGAACTTGGCTATTATGCAAATGTGCAAGGCGCATGACTACACTACGAGAGACAAAAGGAAAAAGATAGACTAAAGATTAGAAACAATAGAGATATGCAATGCATACCATGCATCATAGTAGCTTCGTATCAATACAGGCTGGCTCATAGCACCAACGCATTCCACAAAAATGCAGTGCTTGATATGCTTACTCCAACAGACCATTCGGTAGATGTTTGTTAAGCGGCTGTATGCGTATGAGCCAAATAGCATTTCCGGCTGAGCTTGATACTAAGTACCAGCAAAATATGATACTGGTAATTCGGCTAGTCGGCACATCACTACAAGACCAAACCGGCTTGTCGAGGTAGGGGATGTTTGGGATGAATTTGAAAATATTCGATACGACTCCTGCCAAGTTGGTTTAACTTCCATGCAAAGATCCAATGTTTCAGAACGTCACATATGAGGTAGATGTGTAAGTTTCGGTCGTTTCCTTATAGAGGTCACCTAACGCATGTATTTATGTCGAGGCACAGTCACAAGAATTCCAAGAAATGAATCAGTGGAGGTTAGATGTTCGAATTCGATCTCACAACTGGTATCTCTTGGAAACTATACAGCTTAATAAGGAACATGCTCTGGCCAGCATGTGAAAGCTAAACCACTTCAGCCAACAATTAGAGCCATCGCTGTTTATTGGAGAACATACAGCCTAGCTTCCCCTCACGGGAAATAATCAACTTATAGCAGTCATTGGAGCGATGCTGTTGTATACTGACTCACCCTTGGACAGTGTGGGTATGTTCATGGTTTACGCACTTCAAATGTGGAATGATTGAGTAGTTGATAATGGACTGTTTATATACAAGGTGAAGTTAAAATAGCAAGTATTAACCAAAAGAATGAAGACTAAGCTTACGGTCGACGAAGCATTGATGTTATAAACAATGTGATGGTATACATGAAACTTCGAAATAGTCATATACATTTACCAAACATTAATGCCGGACTCGAAGTACGTGTTCAGATGTAGATGCGTGTTGCTCATTCTGATGTATGTAAGGGCATGGTTGGTTCCTACTCCAGAGCCATGATAAGTCGACCTGGAAAGAGCAGGGAACTCGAAGCCAACCTCGGACATACCAACCGAATGTCTACGCATTGCTTTTAGTAAACGGCGACGTTCGGCATTTCTCTCCAACACTGACCTTGGTCGTGTCTGTATCATATGAGAGAGTAATGAAACGTTAGAGATTTCTGTTGGTTTGATTTTTGTAAATGTGAAACCATCAGCTGGCAAGGCGGTGACATTAACTCCGCGACTGGATCTACACGAAGCTGATGGTGTCTGATGCCCTGGTTGAGATGAGCCCCGGTGGGGTTTTACACAGCCTGAGACACACTTTCGATCAGAATGAGGTCGATCATTATATGCAATGGGGGCTACCTTTCAGGGTCACAGAGCCACAGAGTGCATAAGTAGGCGACTTAGTACCGCGGCTCCTCTTCTTGCACAGTGCGCTTGCTCTGGATTTTAGGTATTGAGTCGGGGGAGTAGCACAGTGAGGGGATTTTCTCTGTACACCAATCACTGGGCACCGGAGGCTGCGAAGAAGCCGTTTCTTGTGTGGACTTCGATGAGGAGAATAGCTCCAGTTAGTGACTTGGGGCCATGGTCAACTGCGTATGTCTGGTATTACCTGCGGGGGTTATTGCGGTGCCGATTGTGGGGAGTATTAGATGATGCATTATTTGTACGGTTAGACAGCTTAGTTCGGTTAACGAGCAGCATTACGGTTAGGTCAGCTCTTTAATTAAGTGGGATCTTGAGGTGTATAAACGATTATTGCGCTATATTTCTGAGGATGGTCGAGCCCCTCCTGCGGACATGCCTTATATATGTCTGATCCACACGCCTCACCCCATTTGTATGGTGTGCTTCGCTTGAAAATCGTATGCAGTTTTGGCATATTGCGCGATGAATGTAGGGCTGTGGTGCTACAACGACACATGGATAGCCAAATGTCCAGGGAAGCGGCGAACTAGCCACGCTACTCGGTTCCTTATGACAAGACATCTGTGAAACCCATGAATCATATCTGGTAACAAGGATAAAGTAGCAGCCCCCACATCACTGAAATATGATCTTCAACTCCGAGCGCAATCGGTAATCGGCACCTATATGCAATTCTGTATCCCAAGAGCTGCATCCCACAAATAGAAACCCATCCAGGCGGGCGTGGATGGATATAAGGATGATGTTGGCTGCTCGGCCGTCTCAGCATTACAGATTTTGGGGTTGTGTTATTGTGCCAACCTAGATCGAGCAGACAGATGATTTTGTCGATGGAATTTCATTGCCTGGATCACACATTTTGGTACAATATTTCGACATTGATTATGGGAAGGCACTAATCTGTAAGCATCGTGGTGGCAACACAGAAATTTGCAATAGATATGCCTCATAGCACAAGCATCCTAGCATCTGCGTTGATTTGATTCATGGTTATGATTGGCACCATGTGGAAATCCCTGATCTAAGCGCCTGTGTCGCTTGGCACCTCGCATCTACCAGCCAGGGATCTCTTCGAAAATTCCATCGCGATGTGACTTGGCTTGGTTTTGCCACTTGGCAAGCAGCTCGAATCAAATGGCCAGCCGTACTCTATAGAGACACCATCTCTGCAAACCACTGGCTTGATGGAACTACTTCCCTATCCCAAACGGTCTCAGCCTAATATCTGATGTATACATCTCTTGCACATGCCGATTTGAGTAGATTGGTCATTTACTTCTGCATCGGGCTCAATACCCAATTTAAGCCTATTGCAACATCTTCGGGTGGCGGCGCCATTGGAGGGAAGAGGATCCTTCATGTTGAAACTATGGGCGGGCGTAAGCATATCAGAGATAATCTACTATCGCTCAAGGGAATACATGTGCCAACCTACTGCGAATCCATCGGTGTTTACAAACGACGAAGTTCCGGTAGTCTTGATGATGCAGTCCGATCGTAGCCTCTGTAACATCTCAAGTGAGCACGGCCAGAACACAGTATTCCAAAGCCTAAAACTGACAGAGAGGATCAGATGCAAGTTTACTGCATGAAAGTCCACGGGTTTATTGTCAAATAAATTCAGGCAAGCACTGCGGCAGTTTGAAGATCTATGTACAGGGTCAAGTGAACAAGCATTCTCATCTGCTAGTCATTTAATGTGAGTGAAGGTATAAACAGTTATTCTCTAGGATCCTCGTAGATCGGCTCAAGCTTAGTGATGCTCAAGCGATGGGAGTGTCTTCGCGGAAATGTAAGAAACTCTGGCTTGTCAGAGGGGAAATGCGCATCAACGCTGAAGGCAGGCATGTTTCCCTTCTGTAGAAGATGGGTGTTTCGGTAGTCTGTGAAGAGATCGGACACAAACTGGTGATGAGGATATTCGGATAAACAAGTATATTGCTCCATGATCGCAGTGGTGTTGAGCTCCAGTAGTCTACTATTCAGAGGGTTGCTGTGGCAATGAAGCGTAGCAAGTAATGATTACACCAACTCGTACCTCCCATCTCTTAAATATGAAATTTGTTCAACCAGGTGGGTGAAGTCACCAATGTCGTTGGCTGAATTGGCTGCTAGATCCTTAGCCCGTGGTGAGCATTGGCAATAGAAAGGATCAGTAGAGGATTGCCTAGATTGTATTGATTGTAGATATCTTCCATGTATCTGGCATGATGAAACCAGATTAAGAGTTAGGACCATCCAGTAGGCCTTTTGATTGGGCTTAGTAAGACACAATGTATGAGCCCGAATTCTAATCTATCCATAGCGCTTAGTTTTGCACGAAACGGTAATAATTCGGTCTTCACTTTTATGTAATAGTTGTGCAGATTAGGTAATTCTGCACTAATCAGCTTCGTGCGTGCCCCAATTGCGTTATTCTGGGTGAGACTGCCTTTTTGTACAAACCTGGCAACAAGATGCATTGATGACTCTCCGCTATGTTCCAAGGCCAAATCCAGCTCATTCTCAGCTATCCGATATAATGAGGGCGAAATCATGGAAGTCTGGGTAGCCGATTAGAGACCGCCGGTTTGATTGGCAGGGCGGCTTGGATGGAGTCAGGTATGATTCTTTGGAACGTAGGGTCACTGTAGTGGTATGCGTGACTGGGAGGAAAATACTTGAAATTCGTTTCATTCCAGTCATCCACTGATGAGGTTTTGCCAAACCGAGACTCTCGGTAGTCATCACGATCTAATCTCACCATGTTTGCAGAATTTCCTCACACATATGGCAATTGGCAAGCAACATGGAGTTTGAAAGAATGCCACATGCATGGACAGGATCAAGTTCCTTGGTAAGCACCATGATCTATTGCGAACCGGGGCAAGCCAGTCAAGCGACATGAAGGCGGATGTTGGTCTGAAATATGCAATGTGGTCTTGGTGGTGGGCACCAAATGTCGGCTACGGGAACTTTGCTGAACCCTGTCCAGGCATTCGCTTATCCTATTTCCCGCTGCCATCAATACTTATTGGCTAGATATGGTCAAATGCATGTTTGTATGGTCTTCAGGGGTAATGGCACCAAGGAGACTAGGATGTTTCTCAACAATATAAACAAGCCACGAGTCTTTTTTCGTTGCAGCCTAGGTAAGTCATCATACAATCGTTCTTATTTGAGGTTTTCCCTAAATTACCGGTCACCTTATGCATAAATCAACCACAACATCACAACACTGTGTGTTGTCATCATTGATGCGTCGTACTCTCCCGGTTCGTAATAGGCAGGCTATTACGAGTTTCAGTCGAGTTCTCTCATACCCCTACACATGGAATCATTGTTGCTGAAATAAATTTACAGTCATCACCTCATTGTGACATGAAGGTGAACTATAAAGTGAGATAATCGAAATGAGCCGGCCCCAACTACTGGAACATGCAAAAACACAATCTGTCTTCCTGAAATATTGCCGATACCCGCCAGCCTTGGGGCTTTATTGAGTCCTGTTCTGTTGCTACAAGGCCCGTTGGCATTGCGCGAGTTAGAAAACAAGCCCATAGATAGCGCCAAGCTCACTTAACCATAGCTACGCGCCCGGGTAACTTAATACCAGCTTGGAGGAATGAGGAATATGTAATGGTGATGCATGAGATCTAGTAGGATGGACAATGGGTATAAAGCATTACGATTGGGGTATCTGTATATATGAGCGCTTAATCATGATATCTCCATAACCCACAATCCACACAATCTTTTTCTACTTCACAATGGGCAACGCTATCCCAAGGTTTCAGCACTTTCTCAATAACAGTTTCGATGCGATGGGACCGAATATCCTGTTTCCAATTGAATTTCGATATGACATCGTACACGCATGCTTTCCCGGTGTGGCATTTACTTTCCATCGCGTACCCTCCAAAGTAGCATGAGCTTGTAATTCCCTAGAGTAAGGTGGTGGATAGGCTGTCTACGTGGTTCCAGAGTTATTTCACAACTTACTGTACATGATCCGGTGTATATGGGATCTGCGTTATGACCTAGATGCCAGATTGGAACTTTTGACATGTCCACCCCCGGCGGCATGGGAAGATGTAGACGTTTGGCAGCCATTAACTCGCCGGGAGCTTCAAAGGTAACAGTAGGTATTCCAAATGTCAGGCCTAGCAAAGCAGATATTGAGCCTCCAAGCGAATGCCCGGTGAACCAGATGTTCGATGTAGGATACATATCAGCAACTTCATAGAATAGTTTCTGTAAATTCGCCAGGAATGTTAACTTTTGGACTAAAAACTGCCTCAGAATAGGATCGGACCATAGCTGCCTGATAATAGAGACTTCTTCCAGTTAAGCTCTCCTCCACACAAGTTTGATTACATGTATTGGAGCCCATAAAGCATCCACACACTGGAGCCCATGTGGGATCCACGCGGCCACAGCAACACGAAAAGAGGAGATTGTCCTAGCGATAAAATATTCAGTCTTCTGTACTTTCACCAGAGGTGAGGAATACAAAATGAGAACTAACATTGAGTTTATCCTGCATGGAGGTTTCACCGTCACCCATCCATAGAAATGCCGCGTTGGTTCCTTTGAATGCGATAACAAGCGTTGAATTGTCTTCATTACCGAATACGTGACCGCGTAGACCATCTTTCTCCCAGCCAAAGGAAGAATTCTAGGTTTTTCATCAGTTGGGTAAGTATAAATACTATCTGAATGGCTATTGTAGGGTTAAGATACCGTTTGCCACTGTTCGCCCAAGTCATACCACTTGGAGGTTTTGGGAGCCAAGTATGTGTTGTAAGTCATTTTTGCCAAGGTCAATATAGTCTCTTTATCCTCCATATCCGGAACCCATATTTTCTCCTCGCTCCAACGTTCATTTTTCACCATTGGTACAGCTAGTTGTTTGTGGTCGAGGTTTTTGATAAGTGGCTTCATATACAGTTTCTCGACAGCTTTTAGAGAGCTGCTCGTCTTCTGGACGGATAGTACCTCGAAATCCTCCACTCTTTCGTCTTCGTGTAAGTAATCGGCAATAAAAACGTCGTCCTTGTCGAGGTCCAGACGACGGAACAAGTTTTGATGCAGAACATCCAAATGTAAGATGTGTTTTAGTCGCAGAGTTTGTTCATTCAGACTATCCTCGGTATAAAAGGGAAGCTGCTGACCAGCCAGAGCGAAGCTAACACTCAAGAGTGCCACATGCGAAGCTATGAACCAACTCCACATCATTTGAAGAACCTGGATTTTCGAGCCCTAGTCTGCTTATATCTAAATCATCTCTTTAACCAATAATAGATATTCGATCTTCCATCAAATTCTTCCCACATGATCTGACCTGAATACTTTGGGCATAGAGAACGTGGCAAATGCGAGTAGGTCATCCACACTCGTATGAGGATTTTCATACATGATTGATGAGAGTATGTATTCTACACAAGGACATGAACCTTCAACCCTACTTCAGATACAGCGGCTTGATTGGTCTTACCCACGTTGAGCACGCGGAAAATGTATTAGTCACAGCGCTCTGCTTAATGAATGTCCCTAGCATGGGCGAAGGTGATTGTTCCCTCTCTGTAGGGCAGCTTTTCAGGAATAGGCAATCGCGTGAGCTTTCGTGCCTGCGAGATTGTCAGCATTTCTCCACTAGCCTGATCGGGGAGAATGCTTGATACTAATACAGCCCTGTCCTTGTACACAATGCCAAGTGACACCAATAGGCTATCAATGATCCGATCAGCCAGATTCTGTTCATTTACTTGTTTATTAGGCTGGAGTTGCGTTAAATAAGCCAGCTATTTACATGTCGTGATAAATCTAATCCTAGAGAACGTAGACATAAGTGTATATACGTGCTCGAAAAATATATACAGAACAAAATTTTGGCTATTATAGAGTGTACAGATATGGGGGTTAGTTCCAATAGTAAAGGATGAATGTCAAGCTTAGGATTTTCCACAAGTAGGGCAGAAGCTTCCCCACGTCACTAGTATCCGCCTCGCCAGTGACTGACGGACTCAGGTACAACAAAGGCAGTCCCCGATTTCCCGAAGACAAAACCAGTGCACCCTTATCGTTTTTCTTGGTTGGTAGTATGGTTGTTTGATTTTTGATCATACGCTGCATGCTGTAGGGGTCTAGATCTTGTTCGCCTAATATCAAGGCGATGACACCTGCGACCTGCAAGAACACTGATATTAGTAATGGGCAAACAAAACCCCCATGGAAAATCTCCTCACATGTGGGGAAGCCATCGACGTTCCGGAAAGACTATGGGTGGAAGTGGTGCTATCTTTCCAAGCTGATTTGATTCCTTGACCTGGGGCATATCTATGAAGGCAGATGGATTAGTGAATGTTCAAGCAGTCACAAGTGTGTGGAGATGCAGTACATTGACACGCAAGACCCGGTATTAGAAAAGGATGCGATCTCATCCTTGTTGGTGGTAGCGCCAACTACCAGGGCGGATTTGACGGATGACGGAGAATAGTGGCAGGCATCATCACTGTCATTCCCAGCTATCGGTGCCAAAACTCGATAAGTAAACTCTGAAGTCCAGACACAATATAGCAGCACAAAGTATACCAGCAATTGCAAAGTGGATTCCAAGCTTTATGGCTTCCTCGACAGCATCGTTAGCCACTTGGCTATATACAGCACCTAATGACAAGCTAATGCAACGGTGAATATCCGAACGGGCCGGAGTATCGGGATTACTGATCTAATGAGAAGACCTACTTCACCACTGATTTCTGATTAGGGTTCTTCTTGTGTTCCTGTACCACCCAATCGACCGCTTGCAGGATATTGTTCATTGACCCGTAGCCATCAGCATCCAACGCTTTTAGTGAAACCAAACGTGCTTTCTTGGCCACTCCAAAGTTCTTGCCAACCGCTACAGCAGCAACGAATGTTCCGTGGCCGTTCACGTCGTCGGGTGTGCTATCCCCATTGAAGATGGGCCCATTGGTTGCACGGCCTTCGAACTCCTCATGATCAATATTCACCCCGCTTCATAATAATGGAGAGTCAATCGACTGCATATCACAACTGGGATGGCCAATCGGTGTTGGGCATGACAATGCTCAATCACATGACGGGGAATGATGGTGAAATCCACTTACGTGTCGATGGAATATATAGTGACATTTTCGCCAGCAGATGCGGGATAATGAAATCTTCCGTCGGTACCTGTTTGCTGATCAATGCGATCAATACCCTAGGTGGACATCATGAGACAAGGTTCACGGATCTATTCGACTAGATTCTTACCCAACTCGGTGTCTTCTTTTGGACATCGTACGCAGTAACATTTACGTCAGGCTCGATGTATGCGATCTCGGGCAGTTTCCTTAATTCTATCAAGTCGGATTCCTTGAAGCTCCCGTAAGACCATTGGAAAGATCCAATGGATTGGACAGGGATTTCAGGTGTCTCATTTGTTATGGTTTCATTGATCTTGTATTTCCGTTGAGCCCGTACGGTAAAGTGAGTAACCCATTTTGCTAGCGTTTTTGACTTGGTAACAGTTCTGCCATGCTTGAATACTATTATGTGGCCAGCGTCTGTCAGGGGCAGCAGTGCAAGAGCAAGTGCTATATAGCAGAAGAGAGATTTGAGCATGTGTGCTTGGGGTGTGGAGTCTTGTTTGTCGCAAGGGATGAGGCTCTATCTAACGGAGGCAATGAACCGCGGGATGGACAAAGTTTAGGCAATGGCTTAGTGCTTGTATTTAGGCGATCACCCGTACGCCTTGGCTTTATATAAGACGGATTCCCAAAGGAGAATCAAGTACACGAGTTCATAAATTTCTAGATAGAACCAAATAGGGAGAGTGATGTTGATGTAAATGTAAAACCTACGAAGAATTTGAATCATACAATAGCTAGTCAACTTTTTCTTCACTTCTACATGATCGCTTACCATTTGTAGAAGTTTTCCTCTGCACTTCACATCACTCATTCGGGCCATGGATATAAAGTGCTCCACCAGTCAAAACAAACCAAAAATCATGAGTGGCTCTCCCATTAGTGTTGCAACGGATTCTGGCTGGAGAGGTGCCATTTTTGATCACCATTACACACCCACCGGATCTACATGCCAAGTACGATTACCTCTTCAATGCATCAACTTTTGGTATTACGGGAGAATGACCGCAACATTAGGCCCTTGAGTAATCCAATCCAGCAATGCCTGGTAAGGCTGATGCTACGACACACAAGAGCATGACAGGCTTAAGTTTACAACCTTATTCAATAGTGGAATAGCGCGCTTGTCGGCCAATCACCTACATGATTGCTCCAGCATCAGTCACCTTTTTGGATGGTGGGATCAGGTCAGGTGTAGAAGGTTTTGAATGTCACTTTCATCCACAGCCTCGATGTTGAATGTTTGGACTACTGTCTGTTTGCCCTTTGCTCAAGAGCTCGATTTCCTGTCAATCGAGAGGTCTGTGGCGAATTGGGAATTAATTCACTTGGTCCCAGTCCCCAAAGAAATAGCGCGCCTCATAAATTGCCCAAGTGACTTCTGGTGACTGGCTATCACTCTAGGCTGTTTACATCGGGCTTGGAATTTTGCTGTCACGTATAGGGATTGATTTGAAATGGTAAGCCTCTTGGCATGATATCAGGGAGAATCATGATGTCTATTTGTTTCGCAGCTGAATACGCCAATTGTATCCCAGCCTGTAACGGGCTGCTACAATCCACTGTGGACGTAATCATCCTTCGTTACATGGGAGCCAGTCTTCGCGATTCAGGGTGGCTTGCAGGACTTCTCTTTGCCGGCCTCTCCAAGGGAAATTCACTACCATAGGGGGACACGTAATTCTAGAAGCTTATCCGGCAGTTGGTTCACCTGGACTTCGGCACCGTGAGTCCTTCTAGTGGTTAGAACGACATTGATGGTATATGCACAACCCAAAATTTCTACATTGGTCTTCTGCGAGCAATGATCTCATCAAAAAGCAATGATGGCCCTGCGATTGGGCACATAGCATGATCTTGATTTTCTCAATCTGACGAAGCGTACATGCATGAAAGTGCAACCTATTCGTCTATCAATGATCGTGGGAGCCTACCCAAACAGGGCATGCATCAACTTGGATTTCTCTGACCTGCGTTCGTTGCTGCATGAAATTCGTGGAATTTCTGGAAGATGGCTTAAATCCACTTGTAATTCCTGATAGGGCAACGATACTACCGAACACTTCGTCAGAAGATTGATTCCTTCCCTGCTTTGCATCGCCACGAAACACTACTGATCTGATCAATCACTTTATCCTTGATTATCTAGACAGGTTCTCCAGAATCCTCGAAATGGAGCCATTGATGCACTCACTACCATTGGCACCTTGTCCACAACAATCATGATACAGATCTGTCCTGTGGCCATAGCTTTAATAAGTATCTCAACCGCCCGCAGTGTTGCTTTGACCAATCGCCGCTACATGGACCATCTACGTTCGGGTGGTTTCCTTTTATTTTCTCGTACAACTCCGAACGATCCATAGAATGCCGATCTGGGTATTGATGGTTAAGTCATATAAGATTTGTATGGTAACCAGAGGTAGGAAGATGATTTTTATAACAATTGGATTGCTAAACACCGAGAAACATAGACTAAATGCAGAATGGAGGTAGAATGGTTGATTTGGACTTGTCTAGCGATACCGTTGCCCGAGCATATCAGATTTCTCTCTTCAGGAATTTCTTGAATTCCTTGGGAATACGGTGGGATCTGCACTTTTCACGGAAAACCTTAAGACTACGATCACGGACAATATCCTCGACCACCAGCTCGTTGTGGATCATACGGCGCTTTTGAATATACAAGTTAGAAATGGTTGGTTATACAGACTGCTCGTCAAAAATTCGCCTCAATACCTGAGATTCTGTAGTATAAATACTATCACGAACGTCATAGTCATCAGGGTCATCGTGCAATTCCTTTTGCTTCATAGCCAGCTCTTCGTCCATAACCTAGGCCAAGTTACTAAAACGCAATCTGGTTACGAGCTTCTTTGAAATATACCTTCAAACAATACTGAATGGTATGCTCCCGCTTCTTATAGGCCTCGGAAAGCTGGCCGAAGAAAGTGGCGCATGAATCCTCAGAGTGGATGTTGGTGGTATTCATCTGAAGCATGATGTTGTCATCAATCTTACGAAGACCCTTCATCAGATCTAACAAAAGCAACCTGTAAGTGGAGAATCCGCCGGGCATACACATATTCCATACGTACCTTTGAAATAAGTAAGATTGTAGCAAAGATTGGGATTCAAAGTTTGTTCTTCAGCCATTGTGCAAAGAGTAGTTGGAAGCTACAGTCAATACGAAGAGGTCAAACCACACTTGTATTTCAACAAAATTTTCCATCGAACTCCGAAATTTTGATCCTTAGGTGGCTTCTCAACCAAAAAAGATAAACTGCAAAATTTTGGATATATCATTGAGATGCTTCACAATTTCGATCAGTTTATGAAATCCATTTCCGAAATCCTATCAATAGCATGCTTTTGGACATTCTGAAAGATTTCCCGTATTTGCTTGAAGAATTCATGACAGCGCATTTTCTCTTCACACCATTTGCGGACAATGAACAAAGCAGTCTGTTAATATGTTCTATCTCTTCGTACATTCGGACTTTATCATGACAGTAGATAATCGATAATTGTAGCACAGTCACAAAGTTATGGAAGACTGATACTCGAGCTTATTTATAGTTTACCCCTTGAATACATGACATTACTCTTACTTTGATATATACAGCGTTGTACTAGTAGCTTTGGACTCGTATGCAACTCTCAAAATCTTCCTTAGTCAACAATGGAGGTACATTTTGGAGTTTGTTGCTTGACTACTGCATAGCAGGCCAGGAAATCATGAAACTACTTCTAATTGAGTGTTGATATGTCACAATCAATACCCAACTTGTCCAACGTGGTCTTCACCTCTTCCATCGCCTTTTTCACACATAGTATTCCATTTGTTTCTAACTCTGATTTTTTGGGGGTTCGCCTGTTTAACCAATCTCCCCTTGAAATACGATGGACATATCTCAAGATGTGCCGGCTTCCCACAGTTGAGATTATTAATGGTT
This sequence comes from Basidiobolus meristosporus CBS 931.73, assembly GCA_002104905.1. Classification (NCBI taxonomy): domain Eukaryota; kingdom Fungi; phylum Basidiobolomycota; class Basidiobolomycetes; order Basidiobolales; family Basidiobolaceae; genus Basidiobolus; species Basidiobolus meristosporus. The sequence goes on along the minus strand of MCFE01000464.1, from coordinate 33,481 downwards.
TGCTTTAACTCGTCAATCTTGGCCTTGAGTAAAAGCTGAACCTCAGGCTTGCCCAAGCTTTGTTAAGAAATATTATGTATCTGCAGTTGTTACGGTAGTTGATCATATGATCCCCCAACATCTCGGCGAACTCCATACTGTCTACCGCAGTCAGAATATCATGATACAAGCTCCGGTCATATTGGTGTTGTAGAATATGGATCTTTGAATCACCTCAGATCTCTCACCGAGCCCTGGAAAGTCCAGGAATACGAAATTGCTCTTATTGAATGGCCTGAAAACCTTTGTAGACTTCGTAGATATGGTGGCCGCCGCACCAGTATCAAAACCCAGGTTTTGCAGGAAGCTACCTTTACTGGTCTTCTTTTTCCTATCATGACCACTCCATAACACTTGATTATCACCTAACGCATCTCATACACTATCATCAAAATTTCCAAGAAATTTAGCTATACGTCCGAGTCGAGATGTACCGAGGCTTCCAACTATTTGGCTATGTATTCCGCATTGCACAGGTACAACTTGTCTTTCTGATCCTGAAAATTCCTTTGCTGACTTCAACACATCGCACATAAGCAACATAATCATGACTGGTACGCCTCGACCCACATAGTAAAAGACCACAGATTTTATCAGGATTGCCATTTGCATCTTTTTCATAGCCATGGCCGCTGCGGACATTACAGCGCTTGCTTTGCTCACTGATCTGACCGCCTTCAAAAGCTTCTCTTTTGCTAAGTACATCTTGTTGCAAGTAAGAAAACCCATCAATCCTAATGTGATATTCTTGGTAAGATTTGTCTGCAAGTATGACAACTCCACATTGTTAACGTCCCATCTGGCCTCATGATACTTGGTGTACGACTTTTCCTCTGCCTTCGGTGCTGGCTCGGGGCCACTGGGTATGTATTCCTGATCGTTACTCTGCTCTGTTAGAGTGGCGTGCTTGTCCAGCTTGCTCAAGATGTTGCTCGTGGCATTGGGGTTGGAGATATGCAGAACATAGGCATCGTATAAATCACCTAGTCTCTCCAAACTCGTGATCATGATCGAGGCCATCACATGAGGAATAAGCGAAGCCCAAATTTAAAACCTCGCCTAGGCTCATACTTCTCACATACTTGTTTCGGCTTCTATTACTCTCTTCAACAAAGGCGACATATTTGAATCTAGTGTCCCTTCCGAATATGGATGTATAGCCCAAAGACTCTTCCCGTATATCGGACTTGGCCGACACGCGCGCGTTTTTATAACGGCATCATGATTTTTCTGGAGATAGTTCTCCGGTTTCATTTCGTCTCCCTTGAACCAAAATTTCGCGTTGTGTATGTTGGAACCAAAGACTTCGGATTTGAGAATACGTTGATTTCCCACATATTCATCGGACCTTACCAGCACGCTGTTCACCTTGGTTGTACCCCACGAGGAGTGGAGTACGTCCAAAATTCTGGACGATCCATCTGGACGCATGCTACATAAGCCATTGTTCTCCCTCGGAATGTTGTGTGAAGGTTACCAACTTTGAAGGCTGTTGAAGTGGGAATTTATGTGGTGTTTTTGTATACTTAGTAGCTTGATATTAGGGATCTCAAGGCATTTAGGATCCGTAACCAGGGACCACAAGCCGCCTACATTACTCTAGCATTCACTAAGTGGTAAAAGCCCCCAGGAGAGCCCAGACTTTAGAAGAATGCGATAGCCTTTTCACGTATTGTGTTGTGAGATTCAATTGCGTTGTTTGTGGTGACAATTGCGTATAAATGCATCAGCATCTTTCTTACGAGCTCCTCTCCACGGTTGGAGATACAGCTGGTGATACATGGGATAATATCGCCATAGTTGTAAAACAACCTGAAATTGTCACCAAAACTATTACTGAAATACTCTGCAAAAGCACCATCTCTTACTGGAGGGGAACCGAATATATAGGCATAGACACCCTCGGGGTCATTCCCAACCATGTTTGAAATTCTGAGGGCTACAACACAGACAGTAGTGCTGCCCAAAGAGTGTACAGATATACGGCTCTCTAGAAAGCTCAAGGACCCGGCTACGGCTACTGCTAGCCTCAGCTGAAGGAATCCCGAGTATATAGCCCCTTCAAATCCATCCAAGTGAACACTCTTCACATCCCTTGCTTTCTCGGTTGATGTACGCTGATATATATATAAGTCGGCAGCATAATTATATAATGCGTATAGTGGGTAGCAGCGTTGTAACCATATAATCATAACGGCTTTTAGTTCTTACCGCTAGCAATGAGGGGGATATTCAGTCAGGTTTGACAGTCATTTAAAGCAATTGTTCGATACAGCCAATACTAGCCATAACCCTTCAAGTACTATGTATGCTAGACTGAACTAGCACTAAATAACAGCAATTAATGAGAAATCTCAACAACATTCTGAGCTAAGTTTAATAGGGTGCAAGTCCTACTGAGCTGATTTCCATTGGTCGTGTAACGAGAGTCTGACCTGTCCACCATAAATCGTAGCGAATGTTGGCAGTAGAGCTCGATCTTCAATCTCTTTAATATAAACCAAGCAACCCGGTGTTCCCTATACCCAGTATTAACAATACAGTCTGCAGTTATATCTGGCGCACTTGTAAAAATCAAAAATAAGCATCAATTCACCTCGTATTCTATCTTATTTCTCAAGAAATTCATGCAATCTTACTTCTTCCAATCTAACACCATATGACAAGACAAAACTATGACCATATCCTGTTAAAACCTGAAACCCTTTCAAGAAGTGTCGCTTCGTAACCTAGCAAGCACCTTCTCCTCCGCTTGGGGCTCTTTATCACTCTGTGCGTACTGGAACACGTCATCCGGCACTGCATCCGTATCATATCTACCTCTTTTTGCACACTGGAACATCACTTCATATCCATTCGATTTTCATGACACACACTAGAACAGGCCATATAGACAATATGTTCACCACTCTCCGCTCGGAGCATTGTTGGAGATGCCTTACTGTCGTGAGATCTACCGTATGAAAATCAACCAAACCAGAATGAGTAGCACCCCATTATTTGCATCCGTCAAATTGACACCATGTTGCGCGTAATCGACCGTCACTTATTTACATCGATCAAAAAGGCAATCACCCCAAATGTTTTTGGTTATGGACTAGATTGGTTGAACAGTATATGGTCATCCCTTATCACCTATACTCTGTGTTGGAAAAGTAATCAGCCAGAGTCGAGTAGAGGTATATACAAAGGGAATAAAATAATGGAAATCCAATCAATACAGTATATTCAGGGTTACCCAGTATGGTTGGCTGAGCTGCGCTGCCACAGGTGTTTAACCATTTGGCGATTTGCCCAGAGATTGGCGAAGAGAATTTGGTGCAATCAAAGCTTTCAAAGCTATTTCGATTAAACCGAATACGTGACCAAGCCACCCAACACAACCACATTGATATGGCGATCTGATTGTCCCCACGAACCCACAATAACACACACTCGATCTGCAAATCATCCATCAAACAAAGGTTGAAGGGTGTGAACATCATCATCAATCACGGATTGAAGAACATCGATCAACAGAGCTGGAGATGCATTAAATCCTCCGTGATAACACCAATTTACCTGCACTATCCCGTGAAAGCTAGACAGCCAGCTTCAACATTTCATAAAACAATGGGAAAGCCCAGCACAGCCTCTAAACTAGATAAAACTTGATTGCTTTGTTTTGTATGCGGTTGTTTACGGTCAACTCAGATTAAATATACACGTGTCTTCAACAGGTGAGCCATCTTAAATTCATTTACAAGTGGCTCCTGCTGACAAAACTAGCGCTTGATTGGTGTCCCGTGATGGTGCATGGTGTTCGATAGTATATCGGCGGAATCAGATCAATACTCAGAGAGATCTGCATTTAAGTGAAATAACTGATAACATTGAGATCTACATTTATCGATAACTATCAGCGCAGATCAGTGTACGCTTGTTGGTTTCGGCACGCATCTATCTTGCCTATTTATAACTCAAATCATAGAGCGCTAATAAGCTTTCATCGGGATGGTTTTAAGCCAATGGGTAGCGCTCTAACTTGATATGGATTTCATAATGGGCGAGACTCCAGCGCCAATTGTGAGGTGTAACCCTGAAGCCCATGGTCATGTAGTCATCAGCACAGCATTCAACTGCCAAGATCTCAGCCTGGGTTGTTTTGGGGGATCATTACGTATGAGCCAGGCCGGTTTGGGAGTGAAATAATCTGGTTGAAAGATATCGCCAGGTTGGCGACGGGGCGAAGTTGCTCATGGGTTTGTTTTGCCCAACATCTAGACTATCAGTGCTGTGATTAGATGAAAATCTCCAGCAATATTCTGAGTCAAGTTTAATACGGGCTTCGTATATATGTTTCACTAGGTTGGATTCCATTGGCCAAGTAACCGGAGTCCTACCTGTTCCCCAAATACTTCGCTGGCTGCTTGTACCGGAGATCCCCATATTCATATTTCTCGATTCGACTCCCTGACCGAACAATGCATCGTATTTCCCGAGATGCGCGCATAAGTGCACTTTCCATTTCAATGGTAGGCGAATTTTAAATATACCCACAATTCGGATTGAGGATATTTTTCGTCAATTTAATTTGTTTCACCTCTATATGGAATCGGCAAGTATACCACATACGGAAAAAAAATCATAAAAATAAACGTCATCCAATGAATACGCATGTTCGCCTGGCGCCACCTCAGAAGAATGTTTACAAAATAGACATAGGGATCCTGTTTTGGCTGCATATCCGTTTCCTATTTCTTCACTCAAATATAATACATCGCCGCGTCGCTTCCGATAGCTTTGTCAGTTCCTAAAATTCGTCCACACTTCAAGTGCTGTACCTGTCAAACAATCCCTTTGTTCTTAGATTTATAATAATTTCACTGGGTTTATCCAACTCGACACTTAATAAGCATTGCATACATCGTCTTTATAACCAGACGATATTCATCTTCGACACTTAATCTACATAGACATAACAAGTCGCTCACATGACTGCAATTCCATCTGTCGAGGACCACGCATATTCTCGCGTTTATAGCCAAGGCCCTATAGGTTTTGACAATGGAGCCTTGCCGCTTGAAAATACTGAAAAAATTTCCACTTGCCAAGTCGAGGTCCTGGACTCTAAAGCAATAGATAGCTTGATGGATTCAGATACTGAGTATTCATTGCACGACAACGCGTCATTGACGAGTAGCTCCTCATTGGCGGAAAGTATGCTACAGTCTTCCGTCAACCATATGGATATGACTCCGTTAGCCCAAGTTATTGAAGACAAAGAAGAGTACCTGGGCCACCAGAGTTCCGTGAGCCAAGCACCACAAACAGAGGTACTCCCCTCAAGCGAGGAGTCGGATTTCAGTTACGAAGTCAAAGTTGCGCCATCAGCCCTGAGTCTTCGCAGTGGCCGTAACAGACTTGAATCACGTGAATCACTCCAGATCACACCAGTTCCATATACCTCAAGTAATCGTGATTCTGGTAAAAGCAGCTTGAGCGAGGGCTCCATCAGCTCCGATGCTCCTCTGACTACCCCCAAGGATTATGATTCTCACCAAATTTCGGATCCCTTCTCCCTGTTGGGCAATAGTCCGTTCATCGGCGTGGACACAGTCTCTGAAGTTGACCTGAAGTCTAAAGAATCCGCTTTCCAGTCCCCCGTAATACATTTCCAAGATTTGATCAACGAGGAGGCTGAAGCGAACATCAATTGGGGTATGAAGATCAGTTGTGATTGTTGACCATCGTTAGGTACTTACTTTGTATTTAGAATTCTGGGGAATGCTCATTAGCGATTATCCCGGCATGACCCGCAAGCAGAGCCGTCTGGTATCGAAAAATATCCAGCGGGGTATTCCTTCCTCCCTCCGAGGCCCTGTTTGGCAGCTCATGAGCAAGAGCAAGGATTCGCCTCTTGAGAGTCTGTATAGCCAGCTTCTTGAGCAGACCTCTCCCTTCGATAAAATGATCATTCGTGACTTGTCGCGCACATTTCCCAATCACTCATTTTTCCAAAATGGCGGAGCCGGTCAGGAAAGCCTGTACAACGTAGTAAAGGCATTCTCGCTATACGATACCGAGGTTGGCTACTGCCAAGGGATTTCATTCGTAGTTGGACCATTACTCCTCCATGTAAGCACGTAAAACGACTTGGATTTTTCGAAGCCAGTATTAATGTTTTCTTTAGATGCCTGAGGAGGAAGCATTCTGCGTTTTGGTAAGATTGATGAGAGCTTACGGGCTTCGTGGACACTTTACTCCACAAATGGAAACCCTCCACCTTCGACTTTATCAATTCGATCATCTGTTGGAGGAATACCTGCCCAACCTTCACAAGCATATGAAGGCAGAAAGTGTAACATCATCGATGTATGCTTCCCAGTGGTTTATGACGCTGTTTGCTTATAGATTCCCACTTCCACTGGTGTTCCGTATCTTTGACATCATACTTGCCGAAGGAGTAGAAAGCCTATTTCGGTTCGCGATAGCCCTTCTGAAAGCGAACCAGGATAGACTGGTTGAAATGCCGTTTGAAACTCTACTCGATTTTCTCAAACATCATTTGTATCATGTATACGATGGGAAGATCGATAAACTGATCAACGATGCATACGATGTAAAGATCACACCAAAGCGACTAGACCGCCTTTCTCGAGATTACCAAGCCGAGGTCCAGAAACAACAAGCCGAAGTGCTCCTCATCGCGTCTCTGAAGAGCGACAATAAGCGGCTAGAGGACGGGGTGAAAACCCTCGAACATACCGTACAAACGTTAAACGAGGAGCATTGTGAATTGGCAAACGAATTTGTCCAAAGTAAACTCGATGTCGCTCGACTTCAAGACGAGAACGAAGCGCTTAAGTTTGAAGTTGCTCAGCTGAAGGAGCAGCTGGAGCGATCCCGTAAGGAGGCGGAGCTATCTGTTGGCCAGGAAATGGAGCTTTTGGCGCGTAAAAATCTCGAGCTTGCTGATCAGAATACCAATCTGGAAGATCAGCTTTCAGAACTTGAGGCACGTCTCATTGACGCTAAAATGCAATATGCAGAGTCTGAAAACGAACGAGTGCAACTGCAGAAGAAATGGGACGATCTCCGAAGAGCCTTTCATTAATTGATCATATTTACCCCCCCCCCCCGAGCCAAGTCAGTCATTTTCATCGATATTCCTTACCTAGCAGCTCGGGGAACGTAAACCAGCTTGGGTCTGAAGGCTTATTAGCAATTTCGCTGCATTTGTACACATTCTTACTCTGTATATAAATTATTTCATGAAGCGGTCTACCCACGTTGACCGAACACATCCCTAGCGCACCTTGAATATGCAGATGCATTTCTTTATATAAATATAACTGCCAACAGATCGCACCAAGTGGGGCGTTCCAATACAACAAGTGCTCGTTATGTGGGCGATTCATTACGAGCATGGTAGATTCGGAAATTGGTCGCTTTACTTTACAGACGCTTATCATTAGTACGTATAAATGAACAGATTTCAAGAAGAATTAAGAAACTGCTATCGGTATGGTGGCCCGACCTCATGGCAAACCAAAACTAGAGAAAGAACTGAACATGCGATTATCCTCATGGATATCAAACGAGTAATTTACACCAATAAACTCGATCATTAACTCTACGACTTGTCCGAGTTGATTGTGTTCAACAATGACGTTAACACATCTTCGTTGGATTTTTCGGATTTCTGTCGCTTCTCGGGCGATAGAGACGCTTCCGCCGTGCGCTTGTTGCTGGAGCGGCTGGCAAATGGTGTAGGTGATAGTAACTGTTCCGCTGGCCCATCGCCTAGGAAATCGGCCATCAGGCTGGCCAAGGAATCCCCGCCTCCAAATGAATTTGATGTGCCAAAGCTAGAATCCGTAGGAGACCTGGCTACATTTTAGCATACAGTCTAACATGAAACAACTGGTGAAACTTACTTTAGAGCATGTTCACTGGCTCGACTTTGCCAATTCATGGTACTGTATACACTATTCTTATGCTTGTTTCTAATCTCCTCTTCCTTGAGTTTGCTACGATCCCTCTCACGTTCGCGCTCACGATCTCTATCTCTTTCACGGTCTCTTGGGCGGTCTCTCGGCCGATGCCGATCTCTATGGTCATGGTCATCGTAGCGTCGGCGGGGATAAGGTCTATGATCTCTTCGACGATCGTTCTGCCTTCTCTGATGGTCACGTCTAGGCTCATCTACAGGCAGTCTCCATTCCTGCAAACACTGTCTTCTAACCTGCTCTTGATTTGGGTAGCGAAGATCCGGGTTTTTGATGTACTTTAGAAGGTCCTTCAAGGCCTCGATTTGTTTGATTGCGATTCTCATGTTGGTCGTCTGCAAGTAATCGAGAAAGGCCTCATCCTTTACCATCACATCCATATCGATGATTTCAACCACCTGAAGGTCCGCTCCCCCTTGCTTCAACTCATTGATCTTGTTATTCACCATGTACAGGTGGTCGATAATTTTGGGGCTTCGCTCCTTCAAATTCATGGCGACAATAAACCTACGAAGTGGCTTAGTGCTGGGGTGCAAGATGAGCTCCACATCATTGGCTCACCTTTCGGCATTGGCCGGACGACTGGTCAGTGGCTTCAAGATGCACACTTTCTCAAATTGGCGATAAAGGATGTACATTAGACCTGCGGTAAACGGGGTGAGGACATCAAAGATTTTGACCGCAAAATCACCGCCTAAGTTCCTCGCAAAGTCAGCTCAAACTACAATCTATGTCCAGTCAAAAGTTTTGAAGACCAACCTTTTCTCAATACGGTAAACATAGACAGTATCTGGCAGAGGATGAGTTGCTTCATCAAGCCTTCCTGTGAGTTTTCCTCACCTTCAACACTCATACCCTGAAATGGGTGTATTAGAGAATGAACGTTGCTGCAAGAACCCTTATTGTCAACCGAGACGTACCCCATCGCCCACAACCAAGTCCACGCCGATATCTTCAGTGGCGTCTCTGACTGTGTTTGAAAAATTTCTTATGTTCTCCTCAAGATAGATATCTCCTGTGGGATCGATTAGTCCATATAGATGGTGGCTCAAGTCGGGCTGCGATTACCATAACACGGCGTAAAGCAATGATGCGCTAAAGCAGCTGGGTGGAATTGGTCTAGCGTAAAATCCTTGTCTCCTTTCAGTGTCAGCCCCCACCCATGTGCTTTCTCACCCCACGTATGCTTTCTCCAGAGAAGATATTCTAGAATGATAGCAGCTTAAGAAACCCAGCCACACATCTCGGGTAGAACATGTTTCTTGAAATACCTGAAAACCCACCAGGGCCAGAACACAGGTCGGCAAATTTAAACAACTAGAAGCCAGCTGGTTAGAGGCAGCCAAGAGAAAGACTGGATGAAGTTTTACATTAGTTTTCGGCGCAACCGTTTGCTTCGTTGCGGACAATCCAAACATAGCATCGATAGCAGCCAACTTGACCGCGCTTCTATTAATAAAAATGGATTTCCCGATTCTTTCGTACGGGTTAGCTCGCGAACGGGCTGCAGTAAACACCTCTCGTGGGATATCGTTTAGTTGGCCCTGTGCTCCAAAAGCGGTTAAAAAACAACTCAGGACTGAGCTGTGGCTACATAAGACTGACCTTTGTGTCAAGTAATTCGGAAACAATATCTCCGTTGCAAAAGCGATCATAGTCGATGTTGTCTTGCTGCAACGATTGGAAGTTTTCGTTAGCGCTTCGCTGAGAAAACCAACAAATCTCAGCAATTAAGCTACCTTTCCCAGCTCCAACTTTAAACCAGCCAGGTTCTCTCCTTCAACAAAAGGCTCCGAGCATGTTATGAAGTCAGCACGCTGCACAGTTGACTCGCTTCCAGGTGCATTGTTAGGTCGAGAAGGCTCTCGATTTTTAAGGCTTTTGGGGGGATTCAGATCCATGTTGTTGTTTTCTGTTAGAGGCGATGTTGGCTCTCTCGTTACTTCACCTCTGGCCACTGGCTCTTTACCTGATTTATCGATTAATAGAAGAAACTCAAATTAGCCATCGCTCTGCTTGACTTGGTGGGTGATAGAGAAAACGTGCCAATTTGCTGATCCATTCGAGATTTCCCCAGTTGAAGGTGACTCTCTTTCTATGTATATATGAAGTGGAGGTGACGAAGCGAAAGAAGGTTAGTTCCAAGGCGTGTCTACAAGCGTGTGACGTGACTCGTTACTGAGAGTTCCTTGAAGTTTCTTTCATAGGAATTAGTTTTTTTTTTGACCTTTTTGTACATGATTTTTCACTGTTCGAGAGGGTATGATTGAACTTTTATTATATCATTGGTTAAATTACCCAAGCTGGAGAAAATGGATGGCAGTTGTTTTATCGCATTCCAACGATAATACGATGGAAAAGGGATTTCCCCGAAAAGGAAACACCATCAATCCTCCCAACCGGCTAACCTGGTGAAAACAAATCCGTTAATTTTATCGGGTGGAAGCATCTTGGCCTGTGTAAGGAGCACTTACAATAAGTTCGTCGAACAGGAACTCAATGTTCGTAAGCGTTTAACAACGTAAGAATCTCAGGGTCGTTGGACAGATCGATTGAAGTGAGGCCTTTTCCGTTCTTACGTGAACCGTCTGCACCTCGCTCAAGCAGAGACTTGACTAGATCTTTAAAATTGAAAAAAGTTGCCAAATGAAGGGCAGTGTTGTTATCCTAGTGAGGAATTGTTCCTTAGTCTATGTCAATCAGTGAAATGTCGATAAAACGGTTATTGATTACCCCAAAAGTCAGGTCGATTTCTATAGGGTTGCGGTGGAGCGCGTAGAATAGATGGTGAGCGCTAGATAACAAAGAGCTGTGTAGATGTCAGGGGAGTTTTTACCTTCGGCAAAGGTCGAATCAAGAATGTCCTGGGCAATGGATTCTTGACCGCTAAGGATGGCCGCTTGAAGACCAGTCAGCTGTCCGATATACGCGCCCAGAAACTTATACGCATCCAATTCCACTTCCGTCTCGTATTTGTAGTTGCCTCGCTTCTTTTTCGAGGTGAGGGAGCGATCTACCGCTAACAAAGTGCGAACTGCTTCAGCATCTCCGTTCTGAATTGCTATGAAATAGGCGTCTACTGTCTCGGTTGGGTCACGCATTATTTGCCGGTTACCAAGCAAATTGGTCAATAGAATGTCTCTTCAAATTCTTTAAATACGTCATAGCCACGGAAGGGCTTGACTTATTGCCTATCCTAATGGAGAATGGAGATAGGGGATACACATGAACATCCAGAGAATTGGACCATCGATTTCGATCTCACTTTCCCTCCAGCCAGACAAAGCAACCTTTTAATCAACATCTTAAGTGGATTTGGTAGTGTGAATTCTTTTTGTAACCCAAGTTCGCATTCTTTTTTTGCACAAAGGATTCAATAAAAATCTCCAGGTCGCATTCCAAAATACTTGCCCTACAACCTAGTTCCAAGATGGACACGCAGAAAGGTTTGTTGGTGCCTTCTCAGTACAGGAATGGATCATGCAACTCACACATCGTTGCCCAATCAAGGAGATTCAGGAAGTAAAGAAATCGATCCTTACGCTAGTCTCGGCTCTTTCGTTAGAAACCACCCAGAAATCGCCAAAGAGGTTCCTTTATAATAATGTTTGATGTGTGGTGTGGATGTTAATGGTTGACACGGTATCGGTTGAATTCTCGTAGGAAGCACCTCCTCTCAACGAAAACACCAAAAAATTCGCGCCTGACTTTGTTACCAACACTGTAAATAATAGATTCGATCAAGCCAAAATATACGACAGCAAGATCAAAGGAAAGGTCCTACTACTCGACAATCCTGCTGCCAAAAACAGTCAAAAGAAGTCTCGCGGAAAACAGAGACGGTTGGGTCTGACTTCCAAAGAGAAGAAAGAGGGCAAGGTTTACGATTTGCCCGCCGAATGCCATAAGTAGTTTCGATAAATGCGCATATTTTCCCAGGCATGACAGCAAGTAACTCGTATGATTTCCAGGTATGCCCTGTTTGTGCCATTGCATAAGCTATGGCTGCAATACATGGAGGAGCTATTCAACGGCTCCAGTCCTTCCGTTTTTGCGCAAAAGATTCTAAAAGCAGACCTCCATGGGTGCCTCATCACAGGTAACAAAACCACGCGAACATGTCAGAACACCTTCCGGATAGATGGTAACTGTCTTCCCATTCGACATAGTGGTTAAATCCAAATGTCCCCACTACATCGGAGTGTCGGGGATTTTGGTTCAAGAAAAACGAAACGTATTCAACATCATCACCTCCAATGATCGGCTGCTGGGTAAGCATCCCGCATGTTAGTAATAGCAATTGGCCTGGCCCTAACCCACACCTCTCTTAGTCATTCCAAAAGTCAATAGCGTTTTCACATTCAAAATTCGCGATAGCATATTCACCCTGTATGGAAACCAGCTGCTCTGTAAAGCTAGCGATCGTGCTGCTAAAAAATTCAAAGGAAAGCCCACCATAGATCTGTAGAGTATAATATCGATCTATCTAGCTTCTTGGTATAGCTCCACCACCAGACATCAACATGGAGTTCATGTAATAATGCCCAATAAACTCCCAATAATTTCTCTAAAGGCTTGTCGCACAACTAAGCCCATAGAAATTAATGATCCATCTGGATTTCCTCCATGAAGGTGATATTGGGACGTTGGAATATGGATGGGATGGCCAAATGCTATGAATTTACTTAAACTCCCCTTAAACGATTTATCTCAATTTAGCCCATTGATTAGAGGTAATTGACGGCCCAAACTCGGAGCATCACACACATCCTTTGTGTTTCCAAGGTGACATAAAAGGAGTATTGGGTCTCGAGGGTTCTCATACTTTACCCGCTGTTTTCGTAGAGATTCTGTTGGCTTTCTGAAAAGTCGAGCTTACGAACATGTCGGAAATCACTTCCATATCCATTCGTCAGATAGTTAGAAAACGTAAGAGCAGCATCTGTTTATATTGGCTTTGGCTTTCAGTAAAGCATTCGGCAGACCTCATCTACCCAGCGACTCTGTTTAAACATTTTTACTTTCAGGTTTTCTGGACATACTTCAAGTGATGGAGGCGTCAAAGGAAACGTACATTCTTGTCACTGATGCTCACTCGAGAAGACTGCTGGGTGAAGTGATTGGTGATACTGAGATATATTACGGCCATATCGGAGGTAAACGTTAAGACAACTTGACATACTGTTCTGTCTCAAGCATCTTCTTATCTGGGGAACTTAACACGATTCTCTCGTTGGTATTTTTCAGAGGTTGTCGTTATTGGACAGGGGGAAAAGAACGATTACTCAAACTATAATGCCTTGTATTTATTGACTCCTAGCCATGAGTCTGTGGTTGCTTTGATGGAGGATTTCCAGAATGCTCAGAAGCTCCGGTATAAATCGGCCTTTGTGTATTTCATCTCAGGTAGTTTCAGCTATTTGGATTGGATAGACTACCATGTTGACTAGAGTTTGTCGAGCTTAGATTTAGATGACGGGTATTATCATAATCTGCTATCTTCGCCCGCCATGAAGTATATCAAATCCATCAAAGAAGTTTACGTGGATCTTTTTAGTATGCTTTTTCTTCGCAGTATGTGTACCGGTTCACGAATAACCGTTTACCCACTTGCAGCGCCTGAAACCAGACTCTTTGATCTAAAGTTGCATCAAAGTATTGTCAGGTTGTTTTCTAGCGAGTTGAAGGATAATCTTCCAAAAGAGCTTGAAGTTATTGCTAAGAAGGTTTGCTTTTCTTGATTGTTTTAGGTGGAGAGTGGCTTATGCTCATGCATCCCTTACTCCAACAGATTGCTTCTGCTTGCTACACGCTCAAGGAGAATCCAATTATCCGGTATTTCAAGCCCGACGGCGAAATAAATTCATGCACGGTTGCTGAGCAGCTTGCAAAGGCCGTTGAAAAAGAACTGGAGCACCTAAGCGTGAAGGAGAAGTCATATGTATTTCCATGTTCCTAGCGATCTTGAAAGTATTCAGCAAATAGAGATTCACCCTTTGTGTCCGTGTGTAGTTGCAAAATACAACCGAGCCTAGGGCGTCATTGATCATTCTAGATCGTACACTGGATATGAAAGCACCGCTACTCCACGACATAACATACCAGGCAATGGCATATGATATGTTGGATATAACAGATGACCGCAAGTATCAGTAAGTTGCTTTCCATTTCAATTCATCAGTCTGAAGCTTTGCCGGTGGTTTTCCTAATGGTTTACAACACACGCAAAGGTACGAAATCACCGATAATACAAATAACGTGGTTGAGAAGAAAGCAAGCCTGGATGAGAATGATCAACTCTGGGTGAAGTACCGACACACCTATTTCGCTGATACAATCAAGGAATTGGTGAGCGAGTTGAATAAGCTTACCTCGAAGAAGCTTCAAAACAAGCCTGGGATGTCTGTTTCGTCATTTCTGTTTCGCCATGTTCTTGTGATTAAACATCTTTGTTCGGGTGCAGGAGTCCACAGGCCATGATTCAGCAACTCCGAGAGGCAGTTTTCCAACTTCCTGATTACCAAGAATTCAAGGAAAAGGTAGTTTAGATCCAAACTGCTGTGCTGATTGATTGACGGCTCATTCTTTTGTGCGCTGTTGTATAGCTTTCTTGTCATTTTACCATGGTCACCGAATGTAAGGAGCTATTCCAGACATACAATTACGCGGAGTTGGTGCCATTGGAACAAGTCAGACAGATCCACTTCTAATGCTATGTTGAAGCTGCAGCTAAACTAGAATTCATACTAGATTCTAGCTACTGGGGAAGATGCTGAGGGGAATACCGTAAAGCATATGCTAGACGAAGTCATACACCTCGTCCGAGAGCTAGACAAGTAGGTTCAAAAACCAGTTACCCAGAGGTGGCATATGGCTAATTTGCACCACCGTATCCAGTGATGACAACCGACTCCGTCTATTGCTTCTTTATTTAACTTCGAAGGACGGCATTCGGGAGGAGAATCTTCAAACGATCCGAGATCAAACAGGCATTCTAGCCAACTCCGAGGATGATCTTACACTAAATAATATCACCCACATGGGGGTGAAGGTGTTGAAGGTAATTGCTCTAATATCCGTACCATGACCTCGGCCTCTTATCAAAGACGTGTTTAGGATTCAAAAAAGGGCACCAATCTTTACAAAAAGTTGAAATCGTATGGAGTGAAGTCAAAGGACGAGACAATTCGATATGACTTGATGCTGAAACGCGTAATCGAAGTACGTTGCATATCTGGTGCTTACAGGAAATCCTTTACCAACGCAAACCCCCATGTCTTATAGAACGAAATCAAGCAAACCCTTCCTGAGGCCAATTTCCCTTTTGTCAAGGAGCAAAACCAGGAGAAGGAATTGGAGGACAATGTATTTCCTCGCGCGCTTAGATAGTAAGCTTTACTTAACCCTTATGTGACCTCCAAGGAACTTGCATTGATTTTTTTCTCAGTCTGGATCCACAGTGGATCAAGCGTCGAGACCCAGCAGTGGTTAGTTCCAATTGTTCGAAACCTCTTACGTTTCTTGAGAACTTACATCTAGCTTCAGAACGGTGGCTACCGTGGTTCACTCAAAGGACGAGTGATTGTTTTCATGGCTGGAGGTCTCACTTATTCCGAGCTTCGCACCATCTATGAGTTGACCGAAGATTACGACCGTGATATCGTTGTTGGTAAGATTTCCAGTGACTGCAATTATCATGATCAGTGGAATAATGCTAACGAATCTTAGGAACCACAAATATGATCACCCCTCATAACTTCCTTAAGGATCTGACTGAACTGCACCGGCCTGCGCCTACACGTACCAGAACCGCTGGAATCGACCAATTGCCTGACGTCGCTAAGCTACAAATCAACACGGCTGGCCTGAAGCGTAGCTCGTTAGCCCCACCTTCAAGAATGAGTCGTCGTAGTCCTAGACCTCTTAGTCACTCGCCGCTTTCCTCCGCGGCCTCGGCCTCACCCTCACCAAGGTCAGAGGCCTCATCGAGAGCCTCATATCACTCACCTTCTCCAGCTGCAACCCCACCCTTACCTCCACGCGAGTCTGAGAAGAAAACCCGTCATCATCATCTTCATTTGTTTCACTAAGGTGCTCGATCAAAGGCGTCTTATTCCCAATTGCACTCCTTTACTCTGCCTACCATTCAGGTGGTATACTAACACTAGCATATGGTCCATGCAGAATTATTTACTTACGCAACTATTCCTGTTACTTTATATATGATTTACACCCTTTGCTCAATAAACCAGCATGGTGGATAACGTTCACTTTAATTCTAACAAAGTTGCGAGTCTTTTTAGGGGAGGGGAGAGGACAGCAATTAATTCGGTGGGTGTTCTTATTGCGCTTGGGATGGTGATAGGGGGTCAACCTCTTTCTTGATTTCGCTGAAATGTTGGATGGTTGCGGTGTTTTCAGGCATATCCCCATGGATTTTACGCTACGAATAAATGATGCAGAATGAGTATCCAGGTTACGTGAGAGGTGTATGATGGGCGGGTATTTACCAGTCTATGAGTCTTTCCGATACCGAGCCTTAAGGTGCAAAATACTTGTCAAACATGGGCAGAGATTAAGTCACCACGGAAAAACTTACTTTGGCAGACCACGATTTAAGCCTTCAAGTAAAACGCAAGCCTTACATACGTTGTTACTGGACATGTATCCGCAACGTTCGCAAGTTCCGACTGTTTAGAAGTATTGTTAACATATGAACGAAGGCCATCTGTGGAGCATTAGCTACCTTGAACTGGAGCTTTGGTGTCCGATTTGATTTCGAAAGCCTCTCCCGAATGGATAATATCTATAGAACACGGTGAATCTGTGCTCGAACGAAGAACCGTAACAGTCAGTATTTCCACTAACCAACGATGGCGCTGGGTCGAATGGCCTCCAGGTCTTTCAAAAATGCACGAGCATATCCACGGTAGGCGTTTGGTGAATATATACATTCGGTCGAGAAGTAGTCAAGCTTCTTGAAATAGGCATACCTAACAAATCAACAGATCCTCGTGTGTTAATAAATCATGAATGGGGTGCATTTCAGTTTTTGAGTTGGCGAGTGCTTACATGACGATTTCCTTCTCATATGTGTATTTGAAGGGCTTGGATCTGTGAATGCATCCTTCACCAGTCGTGCCAATCTCAGTACAGCGTTGAAGACGAGCGATATCGCCTCTCAGGACTGGGAATATGTTAGTCCGACTAATCTTAAATCAACCGAGCTAACCAAGGATATACATACTATTCATCAAAATAGTCTCGGCAATATCATCAGCATTATGGCCGGTCACTATATGATCAACTCCAAGCATGACAGCACCACGATCCAGAGCTTGTCGTCTAAAAACTCCACAGAATGTACCTGAAAGCACATATATGTTAACGCCATATCGTCAAAAGTGCATATTTAGGATAATCACAATTATTCTTCAGTCCAACCGCTTTTACGATGTCATCCATAGTCCAATGGTAGAGTTGCTCATAGGACACAATTTTCAGAGGCAAGTCGTATTGTTGTTGGTTACGTTTAACAGTCTATCCGAAGGCGATTTAGTAATAGGCATAGAGAGTAAGAGTTTGTAGAAGGCGGTAATTTACCTCTAGGGAATCATCACGATATCCAGTAATTCCTTCATCAATAGATAAGAGGAACAAATCTAGGCCGTAGTCATAGCGTTCATTCAGGAGTTTCAATACATATGCAAGAACGGTGGAATCTTGTTTGAATGCAAAGTTAGTCATTGTCCATGGAAAATGCTCCAAACTCTCGCCAGTAGAACGTATCTCGCTCATCTACCTTTTCCGCCCGAAGCGCCAATCGCTACACGATCCCCTCGCTTGAACAACTTGTTATCCGTTATGGTGTTGTGAATTTCCGTCTCAAAAACGTAGTAAAAACATTCTCGGCAAATCTGTTGGCCAGTCTTGGGTCTTTTGATAACGGCCCTATTCTCATTGCAGAGTACACAATACTTCGGCATGTTCGATTGTTATTGACTACACTTAGGTATGCTTCTAGACTGGATAGTTGGTAGCTCAGTTCCTTCAGGTATTGACAATCATTAGAAGCCTTTCTTTTTTTTTATTATAGAGAATTCACCATCCAATCAACACATCAGCTGTGTAGCCCAGCTATCAATTTTTTTCATTTGATATATATCAGTCACCCCGTCTGCGGGAAGCGGTTGAAATTTGGTTTATTGTGACTTCTAATTTATTAAAATATATGGGTGGTCGTTTACAATCTAATGTTTCGCAACCCTCAGCCTGCTTGTGGTGTGTCTGTTGTTTGTGGAGGTGGAAGTCCCATTGCCACCAGCGGATATTTTCATGCGATGCAACTCAATTACCATGCATGATGTTTTTTATGGTACCGCCAGTGTCAGCGGCGAGTGCAACAACTCCGAACACCAAGAGAAATGCCACTCCCAGGTCCTCCATAAAATTAGTTTTCATTTTCGACCCCTGGAAAGTTCCAAATAAACTGAGCTTTGGGTACTCTTTCCAGCCACTTTGTGCCACACCCATTCGATGTCCCAAAACACCCTCATGTATATCAGCGCAGGTATTAGGTAAGAGATGCCAGATGCACACAACGCTAGCCAATGGTGTGGTGAGTCTTAATGCGATTGAGACCTAGATTGATTCAACTGATTTACAAGTCTCATACCTCCGATCAACTGATACACCTTACCAAGATCTCTTACAGGCAGTGCAATCCCCAAAGTAACAAGAAACAAGGCAATGTTAACTCCAACATGCTGCACTTTTGTCGGTATCTTTGATTCACTTTCCAACTTCAGCGTGATGTCCGTCACCATTCTAGCGGAATAAAACTAGGGAGGGATTTTAATGATGATGAGATGTCAGTGGTTGGAAATAGAATGCCTACCACACATGGATATGTAAGGAACATGGTTATGAGGAGGCACAGACGGCTAATGTTGATGGCAACATCGTCGGTTGGGAAGTTTTGGAAGATATTGGCCTTTATGTCGTCGCCGAAGGACATATACCCAACTACGGAGAACGCAAGATAAATGATTACAGAGCCGCTGACTGCAGAGATAGTGGCTATAGACCACCGCTGTTGAGATGGACTCTCCAACGTGGCATAGTTGAGGAACGCTGAGTGGCTAACAGCGTAAGCAAAACTCATAACGCCGACCGCTGGAAATATATTCTCTCCAAAGACTGTGCATTCTACAGAATGATCTTCGGCATATGTTGGAGCTCAGACAGCAACAATAATACAGATGATTGGTAGGCATGCAATTGATATTGCAGAGAATTTGGCCAAAGGTGCCAAAGTCTTGAAGAAAAGCAATGGAAAAATAAAGAGTAAAGAGCATACGAGAATCCCAAAGATCCTGTTTTGAAATATGCTAATCGCAGGGATATATTGTGCGGTCAGCAAAGGAAGTGTATCATCAATGACTCGGTATTGATATAGAATTCATGATTAGCTCTCTCCCCAGAGATTTTTGTGCCAACGTTGAATAATGATAAATTCCTGTCTGTCTACCGGCTTTGATGAGTATTCTCAGAGAGAAGTCCGTTAACACCCCCACAAAGATTAGAACTATCAATCCGGCGACGAAACCAGCTTGCCGTACAGCAAAGGGAAAGCCAAGTATCCCGGATCCGATGATTGTGTTCAAAATGTTAAACGCGACTACAGGAGTCTGGGATTGGCTTGGACTATAGACCTTGGTGAACCTCTCCGTAAATACCTCCGGTTACGCTGGCAGCGCTTGCACTGGGAGTCTGTTGGATTTTTTTTAAACCGGAGTTGCTATTCATAGAAGGATGTCGCGTCGCTGGTAGGGCTTACCATTACTGCTGCACGTGTATGAGTTCATTTCACGGACACCCTTCGCTTACCGCTCCCCATTATTTATGCTTCTATCACCTCTAGCCGTTTATACCTAGATCTTTTTGGCGGTTGCTAAATTGAGTGTAGTTCAATTAGCCAACTTGATTTAGACATCGCTAGGATTGAGTTAGCCAATCGGCTTTACTGACTCTGGTCAATGTTAGAACCTTAAAGAAAGGCCCATGTGATGCATAATATTCGAGAATCTTTAATAGCAAACTATATGGTTTTTTGAGTTCAAAAAGCCTGTACCACTTAGTGATATATACTATTACTGTCACTGACGGAAAGACCCTAATCGTTCTGATTTTTAATTTGTGCTTTTGAGGTAGACCGCTAAATCAGTTACTCTGGATTTTTACCCAAGTTGGTGAAGGAGGGTGCATGTCGAGGGTTGCGAAGATATGTATGGCGTACATGTCAACTTCCTTTTTCTATAATTTGTTACAAACAACTTTGACTAATGTAAAGTTCGTCCCGGAAGCTACTTATTCTATTAATGACTCACAGTATAGCCTTGACCTTTTTGGATTTTACAAATGTATATTCACACCATCGAAAAGCACATATGGTACCTGGGAGACGAGCGCTCTGAATTCAGCATCACCTTAAATTTTATTTTATTTTGACATCTTGCGTAGTATGAAGTTGAAGGATACCACTATAAAGTACCAAATGAGGATGTTCCACGGGAAAAGGAAACGGTCAAACTATGAACAAGTGATTAGCAGACGACAATACAAATCTCTTATACTAAAGTATTAAGCTGAGTGCCAAAATCACACTTCATATAGCAATCGGAAAATCACTGGCGATCAGTAATACCGTTGAACAGAATGGTATCATAACTTGGTAGTTCATTTGATGGATTTATAACTCATCGAAAGTAGCATTTGGAAGGGTAAAAGCTCCAAGTGACCGAAAGTCGATCCTCAATTTCAACGAATGATTCCGTCAAAGCTGATCACCATCGGATTTCTCCGAATTCATTGAAATTGGTAGGAGACCTGGTACAGGTGGATCGAGGACTGCATGAACCATCTAGCTCGAAATAATGTACATATTTCCGTCAAATCTTTCCCTTCAAACCAGTTAAGCTACATAAAATACCTAATAATGTTCGTGGCTTAATGAGGTGTCTACACACATCATAACTGAGAGTCAGTCTGTCAACTCTGCTGGTCTGCCAAGTTAGGGGCAACCAAAAGGGAATTTGGCTTGATATCTGAGATTGCTTAGATATTATTATGACTTCTAAATGTAGGCGAAGACAGTACCATATCCAGATGTGGTAGATGTCAGCTTTCACGCAATATTATAGCCAGCAATACGGCGATGATTCAAGCAGTGTTCACTGTCAGCATGACGTTAAAGTATGAATGTTGACCCTGAGAAAACCCATTCGATGGTGGCCGCAGTCAACACTACTCATCATCAACCAATTATGAAGTTTTGGCATGGATGCATACTGAGCAATAGGCTGATCGATAATATTCTTGGTTTTATATAATTGTAGTAACCTCTAGTGAATGTGGCAAATCTCCACCCTCTCGAGGTACCCTCATTGTATTTATCCCGCATATCAACACTATTTAACGGAAACCAGTGTCTTCATTTCCTCAACCCCAGAATACTATCTGATCATGAACAATCCTGATGAGCAACAGTCGGCGGACCAACCCATGACGACTCTTTTGCCCGCAAATAATGCACCGTCTCAACCACAAACCCGTCCACGGTCAGATTCACTAGACTCTTCAACCACCCCGGCTGCAGAGAATTCCGAGGAAAAAACAAACAAAACCAAAAAGAAGAAGAAGAAGAAGGGCAAGGCTTTGTCTCTGGATTTGGAACCGGGCGCTGAGAAACTAGCTGATACTGGGAAGGAAAAAAGACTCGGGCTCGGCAAAGAGAGTAAAGATAGAAAGGAAAAATACAGGGCAGGTGAGGAGCCAAAGAAATATCCAGAACACAGTATACTGTTTATATTCGAGGCAGTAGGAACGCTCCTAAAATATATCTGGGGTTCGTATCCCTTTTTTTAAAGAACTCGCAAACTTTTAGGAACTAACTTTTATGCTGTGTATAGATGTGTTCATGATCACCTTAAACATCCTCAAGCCATTTTTGGCGTTGTACCTTGTGGTTGTTTTTGTAATATGGAATATCAATATTGGTACTAGTTCAGTTCACGAATTGGTTGACCAAATGCACTCTGCAGTTTGCAGATACCCTTTCGTGGGCAATATTTTGGACTGTCGAAACACACCTCGGCCAGGCAGCACGCCGAATTTTTCCGAGCTGATTGAGAAGCAAGGAACTGTATATTCCGAGATTCTAAACCAACTAACAAACTCCAAGGTACCTCTACCGCTGGAATTGAAAAAGGCAGAGCTGGCCGTAACCGATCTTAAAACCACCGTTCGTTATTCTAGACTGGACAGTACCGAGTTGCTGGTTGAGCACCTTCAAGAATTCCAACGTACGGCCAAACAAGTGGGCCGACAGATACAATATTTACAAGCCAAAGCCACCACTGGAATGGACAAATTTGTTATCCACAACTCCTATCTTCTAAAATATCTCGACGGAATCGACGGAAGCTTATATAGCTCCTGGATGGACTTTCTCGGTATAATTCAGATTCTACTGTGCTAATTTAATATTGTTTGCTAACGGGTTGGATATAGTCCCGTCGCTCTTTGGACCTAGCAGAGATGAAATTCAAGACATGTATCGTACGAGCATGGAAACGGCGCGCACCGACGTTCGAGACCTGATACTACTGGCTCAAGAGACTTTAGGTGGTCTAGATCAGCTGGATTCTATCTTAAATGGAGTGTATGAAATAACGACACGTGAGAAAAACCTGCAACTCGTCCAGAAGGATGAGCTTTTAGCTGAGCTCTGGTCTATACTGGGCGGAAACAAGATTCAGCGGAAATTCTTCGAGGAGAATCTCTCCTTGCTTCAGCAATTGGACACTCAGCGACACCTCGCTATGAGTCAAGTGCAAGCAATCCTAATGAAGCTATCCGAACTTCAAGCGGACTTGGAGGTGTTAAAGGAGCAGGTCACCCACCCATTGATAGAAGATATTCCACTGCGTGTACATATCCAGACCATTGAGAATCTACTTGCTCGTGTGCGCAATCAACAGTTAATTCCAACCACAGCAACCTCCGCTGATCTCCCAGATGGCAGCACCTCAATCAAGCTCATATCGCCTTAGCCCTAGTGTACCTTATCTGTTCGAATATTCTTCAGTGGGATTTTGTAAATCGTATGTATTTTCATTACTATTATTGTAACTTCTTAAATAAAGATATTCCGTTTTTACGGCCGTCAGACACCCACTGAGATGGATATGAAAACAGGCGCCTCCATTCCTATGCCATGTGCAGACAAATGGAGAGTTCTTTCACAACATGGTTGGTTGGAAATGACACAATAATCTAGAAACTGGGAGGCATATCCAATGAGAGACATCCAAATCCAATACAACCGTTTTCTGTGGAGATGCAGATCGTTGATGATTTGCTGCAGCAATAGGAAATAACAGCACTGCTGAAGAATTTGCCAATCGTTGGAATTTACACTTGGGCTAACGTATATGACACAGTACTAGCCAGAGACCCATTGGTAATATTTATTCCACCTGAGACCAATTTGGCAATGGATTCCTGTCAAAATATGGTCCAATCACTAAATACTATATACAGCTTGATATGAGAGGGATGATCTTGATGCCAGGGATTAATGCACACCACGTTTGTCCCAAACGCTGGATGCTTGACCATCTTGGGATATGTGGTGGCTGTGAATGAACTTGATGAGAAGTTTCTTGGGACCTGTTTAGCGATCAAGTTACATATACGTGTCGTGTTGCTTGGTTTATATCTGCCAGGTCTGTTTATGTATTCAAGCCAGCCTGGATATGGAAACTACTCAGAGAGCTGAGCAAATATGGATGAATTTCAACCAAATATAGACCTGGCTGGATCAGGAAGTATTCTTTTGTTGGTAGTTACGAAATCAGAATCCAAATCCTTGCAGCTGCCCTCAGCCTTCAGCTTTGTGGATGGACCGCTTTCAATCGCTCCCGCAAAAACCATAGCAGTCTCAGGGATCCCCGGTTTGTCCGTCAACGTCAACCAGAAATCCTTATCACAGGTACATATCCTATCAAACTCCATCGATCCTCTCCTTTAGATCTGGTGTGTCACGCACAGGGATAAGAAAATATCCCAAAGAATAGAGCAATATGCCCAATGTGATACCAGATTCGTTGGATCTCTCTGCTAGGGATAATAGTATACCACGATCCACAAGATGTGTCAGCCTGCTTGGTGGGGTATTCCAGGGAGGAGGTTGGCATTTTCTTTTTTTCTCTGGTCTGAAACGCGCTAGGTTCGTTTGGTATGGGGGCGCGTTGGTTTTTGTTTGTTTTTTTATATAAGTATTAAATATCAATGGCCTAATAATCTATGTTAGAAATGCTATATACATAGAGGGAACGAAGGAAGGAAACAAAATGTCAATGAAGTATAGATATGCAAACAAATACACCAATATGTATGCCTATGACTTTTCCGATTATCTCGTGCTACTTTTGATACTCCATACACTCTGCATACCACCGTTGTTGCTTTGGGAGAGGTTCTGTTGGTCTTCAACGACGGCAGTGTTGTTATCATTACCAGACTGGGTCATCGGTTGATTGTACATTTGGGTAAATAAATTGTTGGTTGGGTTCGAGTCCATCGGATTAACCATCATATTCCCAAATAACGTATCGAAAAACGCGTTTCCTTGAGCTATTGGTAAATCTAGCAAATTCTCAAAACCCGAGGTCAAGTCAGTTGATCCATTGGCGATACGGATGTTCGGGCTATTGAAGTCGGGGATCATCTGGAAGCCGTTGGGGATGAAGTTGGGCGTAAAAGAAAAATCTTCACCAGGAACTCCCCCCGATTTGTTCTGCTGATTCACCATTCCAGAGTCCGAATCTGGGGGGAATTGATAGAGCGGCTGCTCAAATGCAAACCCAACCTGGACAGCGTTCTGGTTGAGTTCTTGGACAAGCGAGTTTGTGTTGGGGGAGACCATTGCTGGTCGATGCCCAAGCGCTACGATGCCCTTGAGAATAGCACAATACTTCTCTGCCATGATCCAGACGGACTTCAGTCTTTGCAGCACCTGGTAATGAATCTCAAGCTTGGCTTTGGCCTCCGCAATGGTTTCGGAATCGGTGCTGGAGAACAGAGTGTGAACATGGATAGTGCCACCGTTGAAGATGCAGAAGCAAATGTGGGGATAATTATAGCAGGCAGGGAATTTGTCAAGGTCTTGAATGATCGTGGTAATGGTGTTTGCAGAAGAAATACATCTGTCCAGCGACTCGGAGGCAAAGCTAGTTGCAGCTGAATAGATAGGCTGATTCTCGACTCGATCCAAGCTTGAGCGGTGGAGTAATATGATCGAGGTATGGTACATAATATGAAGAGTACAAAGGAAGGCGGTCTGCGCATACCCTGCTGGTGATTTCTCGATCATCGAGTTGCTCGAGTATTGAAGATTTTGTGGTAAAGACATGGACCAAGAGGTTAACGCCGCGTCCAGAAAAGCAAACTTGGAATCGCTCTCTGCAGAGTTCTCCCGACAGTCTTTGGGGCTGTTTACAAATTGCGAGGCTTTGCCCATAAGTGCAGCTAAACGTATGAAAATTGACCATGGGCTGACTGATTCGCCCGAGAGTAAAGACGTATTAAGTTGATCTGATGTCTCTAACAAATGCCCAGGTACTGGCCTTTCGTTCTCCCAGTTCGAATCGGGGCTTGGAAGAAACACTCTACTATCTTGCTCGTCAATAGCCATGGGCCGTCCTGTTCCAGTACTGCCGATTCTGTCTCGAATGAAACACGACCACCAGAGTCGTCGTTGGGTTTCAATCTCGACCCAATCGTTGGAAGATTGTTCGGAAGTGTTGTCATTTTCGTCTATTCGGTTGATTCCTAGCTCTTGTGCCATTCTGCAGAGAAAAACTCCGTAAATAAACCTATTCGAAAGAAACCAGTGGGTGTAAACAGATGATTTGTACTTTACCTAATGGCCATTCCTAGATACATCCATGCTCTTGGATATCTCGCATTCATATACTCATAATAGGAGGCAATTAACAGAGCTTCGGTCGTGAAAACACTAGGACCGTCCAGGCACTTGAGAAGAATGTTACGAAACCGGTTGGAAAAAATTTCCCCGCTTCTGGTAGTTGGATCAGCCAATATACCCGGGTGATTGGAAAAGCGTGAAACACAGGCGCAGATACTCAAAATCAGGATTGGGGGAACTTCCCCATTTTTGAGTTTAGTGTAGAACGAAGGCTTGTGAATGAAGGGCATTTGCGGATGGATCGTACTAAAGTAAACCGAAAGCAAGTGTTCGGTGATTTCGGTGGGTGGGAGAGAAGTGGCACCAAGCAGATTATTCTGGTTGGAAGATTGCTTAGGCGAAGGGGTTCCTTCTTTTCCGCTGTTGGGAGCGATAGCACTAAGACCTGACGTGTTGCCCAGGTAGGAATGTGACCAAACCTGCTCCACCTTTTCTCTGACAGCATCCTCCTCGCTCTGAGTGCTACTACTGGGAGATTGCCCTAGACCAGAGTTTTTGCTTTGATCATTTGCCTGGCCACTGCCGGGAGATGAAGAAAAGTTTCTGTTGTTGCTGTTGCTATACTGAGGCACGTTAAACTGGGATAAAAACACGTTTTGTGAGTTATTTGAGACGCCAGACATGTTGCCCATGAAGCCGGATAGTGGGGCCATTCTGGCCACTGGTCTCAGACCAACCGGCTGTATAGATCCGCTCATTTGGCTCGGATTCCCAAAACCTAGGTTCTCGGTACCAGGGATGCCTCGCAGATACTCCGGGACTTTGTTGAAAGAGCTATCTGCTTTGTCGCTTTGGCCTTGTCTTGGCCCACGTTTTTTCAAGCTTGGCAAATAGGTGCAGGGCACCTTGAGGCGAATGCAATTTGAACAACTAGGGCGATTTCCATCACATTTCACTTTCTTTTTTCGACAGGTATCGCAAGCCTGGGTTAAACGCTTTCGTTTGGTTGGTTTTGAAGGATCAGGGGGTTCGGAGGGATTGTTGTTGTTCATTTTACGAAAGGTGAGTTTCAAGTGGGATCGCGGGCTCGGGGATGATGTAGTAAAACTTGGACTAAATGTGTGAGTTACCAAAAGAAGTACGCGCAGTTCAAGGTTGAAAAAGCTTTGGCTGATAAATATCTGTTGAATGAAGAAAAAAAGGCAAATGGAGCATTAGCTTGGGTATCGATCACAGGATCAGTGACAGTTCTATTTGTATAATTTTCCAATCATTCTTATTATCGAGGTTTAGGGGTCAGTAGTTTCAATAAATTGTAAAAAGCAATTTATTGAATCCCAGTGAGCGAGACAATAAATGAACTAATCAAAAGCTTCCCTGCTTATCAACGACATTCGAGATTCCATATGAATCTATTGTGTATTTGGTATTGGGTTGTGAAGCCCTAATGCTGACCCCTAAAATTCTGACCTGTGGGGCTCGTGCAATCACGGAAATACAAACAACCCTCGCCTTGGGATGGTTGACTTGAAGAGGCTACGGATTCCAAATTGGCAAATTTTCCCCGTGATGGATGGACTAGAAGCTTGGTGACAATGATAAGCCATCCCATTCCCGCACCCATCTCCCTCTAAGACAATATCGGATGCTTATTCTAGCAGAGTGGAGCTTGGTTCCATTGACTTGAGTGTCTGCTGAGTTTAATGTTGCACTAAGCTCACACTACGTTACCTACTTTTTCACACCACATATCCACTTAGCCTACAGGCCAAGGTGACACGGCCACAAGAGTCATCTATTTATGTTTGACGTGGTACCAAGTTCACCAGTATCCACCAACAAATGTGATTTGAAATCGTCATAGAGAGAGTGCGTAGTTCTGGTACATAAAAGAGCCTTCTATATGAATTCGAAAATCTGTTTCATCCATTTTGGATTATGTAATGCGAAATCGAAATTAATTCGAATAACTCACTCTAGAATAGATTCTTGCATCTCATCTAGATCGTCAACCTCCATCTTTGATCTAATTTCTCTTATGTAGCTATTTGAAGGTCGCGATCAAATCTTCGAACTTCCATTGGGAGAAAGGTGTCTAGATAAATGGCAAGTTTGGTTAGTTTTGCTTTTATATTGCCTATTGAGGCTCAATGTCGACATCCAACAGATGCAATTTGTTCTCTTGCAAGTTGATCCACAGGCTGTAGACATTTGCTCGGTAAAGATGGGTGAGAAACCGAATCCGCATCTCCCGAGTTAAAGTCTGTGTACAGATTTGCATACTTTTGAATTCAATTACCAGGGTTGTCTTACGTGCACTATAATATTTGCCACCTCAGTTAATGGTGCCAAAGATACTTTACTAAGAACTAAGGTAGTTGGTATATCCAAAGCCCGTTGAAAGCCTTTATGATATATCTGATTGCGTGTGGGATTGGGATCTTGATGGACTCACAAGCCCAGCGTGTATAAACCGATATTGTGCGGATTATTGGTGGATTTAGAGATATAATGTTGAAATAAAATTGTATAGCATAAATACAGCGCACGAGAAAAACATGAATCAACGGCTTGCAACTGCAGCCTTGAGCTACAAAATATTGCATCAACACACAAGAACTCCATATATGTAGCACCAGGAAGTCTCCTATTGATAGCTAAATGCTTTTGTTGCATTGCATACAGTTCTATCAACTGATTTTATGATGTGGTCCAAGATTGCAAGCATATGGAAAGTGCAACGCAAAACCACATTTCACAGGGTATCTCTTACCAATACTCTAATACTAACCTGCTTCCAGCAAAAGCTTACCGTCGACCTTAAAGCATACAAGCCCAAGGAAAATAAAAATGCAAGCTGCGAGTTTTCAGGAAGTATGGACGCTACAGAAGAATATCATACATATATATCCTCACAACAATAGCCTGGCACAAAGCAATAATTACAACTGCCAAATAAATGGAAATTAATCTCATCTCCACGAAGTAGCTATCTTTCCTTCTATCAGGCCTTGGAGCAATTTACTACCTACTTGGGGTTCTCCATCATTCATATTCCAACGGCATTAGACTAATGTGGCGGTTAAATCCACAGAAACCTTAATCACCATCTACAGTGATAGTTTTCATGCTGTCTGGATTGGCCAATTTGGAATCTGACAGCTTAAATTAATATGCTATCAACTACATTAGCAATATGATGAATTAAAATCCTATCGGAGGAATCAAATCACCAGTAATTGGTATAAAAGAATTCCACCTATTACTATGTACATCTAATACAGTTGCAGTACAGAACTTGTCAGCTTCTTTACA
Organism: Basidiobolus meristosporus CBS 931.73; assembly: GCA_002104905.1. Taxonomy (NCBI): domain Eukaryota; kingdom Fungi; phylum Basidiobolomycota; class Basidiobolomycetes; order Basidiobolales; family Basidiobolaceae; genus Basidiobolus; species Basidiobolus meristosporus. The sequence goes on along the minus strand of MCFE01000464.1, from coordinate 4,144 downwards.
CTTTCCACCCTCCTTTTCTTTTCTTAGCTAGTATTTTGATAGCTCGAAGATGAATTAGAATAACCAATGGAGCATGGTATGCACTTATATTAATCGACTTCAAAAGAATACTCAGACTCTAAACAGAGCTTTATAAAAAGCTGATAGATATGCTATAAAGGCCTTGGAGCGATGTGTGCAAAGTTTGTGAGCTTTTGGAGTACTTTGCAGATCAGCTAATAACCATGCACTTCACCCAAGTTTGATTCGTGTAAGAGCAGTTTTTCCTAAATACGATGATTCAGTATAGGACTACCGTGTCGGATTGGCTATCTCCGTGCCGATAGGGGATCAACTCCAGGAGTGAATATATGTGCTGGAGTTGGACCATAAAATATGTAATGGAAAGATGAGCTTATCTGCAGACTAAACTTTAATGTTATCGCCATCTCTCGATCATTACCAAGTAACAAACACTGATCACCTATACGGTGTAACATCCGGAATATAATCCGACTCTAACACCGACTTAAGTAGCCAAGGGGCCTGAATGCCACAGTATGCTTGATATTACTGCTCTATGGACTAATTTCTTTATATGGGATTTGCATGTGATTGTAGACGGGCTCCATGGTGTACAGGCTACATCGAGGCTTAGGATGGAAATACTATTCAGATGAAATGTTTCTCATATGTAGAGCATACCAAACAGTTCCCGTTGGAGAGGGCGAGGCTTGGGGCCGCAATTTATCGATTTCTTGCCTAGTTGAGAAGAAATTCAATTAACTACTGAGTGAGGGGCGTTGGGGAGGAGCCTCTACAAGATTGAGCAGCAATCACTGAGAAGGAGCCACAATATTTGTACACGATCCTATTTTTAACCCCAATGCTGACTGAATTCTCCACCAAGTCCATCGCGCTTGGCAGTCGAGGCCCACCGCTGAAATGTTAAATGCCGCTTTTCATGTGATATCACATCAAGGGTCCAAAATCGTTCATTGTCGTGTAGTAAATCTTAATTTTGCTCCCATATGCTCAATTAAGTAACTGGTTTTGCTAAAACAAGCAATGGGATTTTATAAGATGCATGCTTCAATAATTAATTAATATTACCTTGAAGTTGAACAATTCGATACTTCATCCGGTTCTCAATTAATAATATCTAGTAAGGAAAAAAGCCACGCAGATGGTACTCGAAGTCGGTGCGGTTGGAGGGGTCAGGCCCCATTGGCTATCACATTTCCGAGCCTCCGAGCCGATGTACCGAAAACAAGCACAAGAGCCTTGGCTCAGCTTGGCTTATATAAAGAACCAAGTTACTTAGAGCTTTCAAACCTAGTATTGTTAACAACTCTAATCGCAAGCTCACCTGTCAGCGACCTACACCCTCACAAACATGTCTAATGAAGGAGCCACTATGGAGGAGAAGACTGTATATCCTCAACATGGTGAATCTAACTCTCAGCTACATGTACCTGGTTCAGTAGAAGCGGAGCAGAGTGCAAAGAAGCCTACACGCTCGTTTCGACAACTGTTCCCGCAATATGTAGTTCTGCCTCACCTAATAACCAACTCATTTGTCCTTGTTGGCTTCATCATATTCCTTGTCACACTTTGCTATCAGTGGATATATGCTGGTTTCTTATGGAATCCTCTGGGACGTGTGTCTCATCTAGAAGTTGCTTTAGTTAACCAAGATACCGGATTCAACTTTAACGGTGTCCCTACCGAGGTCCACCAACTTATGCTAGGCTTGTTTAGTGGCGATTCAGCTGGCAAGCTAGTATCAAGCACGATCATGAACCCTGCGCTACCACTCTATCACGCGTTAACATGGAGTGCCCTCCCCGACTCCACTACGAGAGAGGAAGCCATAGAGACCTTGAATCATGGAGATTACTGGGCATTGCTGTATATTCCATCCAACTTCTCTCAGAACTTTCTATCTGCTACCAACGCTGCCACCAGACAGTCATGGGAAGTCGAATGGATATTCGACCAAGGACGTAATTACAACACCCAGAGTTTCTTGCGTCAGGCAAAAAATCTGGCATTCGACGCATTTTCTTCTTCGCTAGCAAAGCAATTCCTAACCAGCAAGGCTGGTCCGATGCTGACTCAAGCAATGGATCCTATGCTTTGGGTGGATTTCCTAAAAGTCCGTGAAACTGTACTTCATCCCGTGCGCGCTTACGGGTCGAATTTTGCGTCGTATGTTGCTTTCGTGGTGTCATACATCGGTTGTCTGTTGACTGTAACCATTGTCAGTAAATTTCTGCGGATGAGAGAGGTGTCTCGTTCATGGAAATTCCCCGCAGTTCGCGTAGTGATGGCTTGGGGGTTTCTAGCTGCCGTCCTAACTTTATTCCAATCCATATCTATTATGATACCATCTGTGTCACTTGCCAATAATCAGTTTGAATGGAGGAATGCCGGGTATGCGATCGCATTTGTGTGGTACACCAGCTTTGCCTTCTTAAGCATCCTCTTCTTGATGGCGATACTTTTATCAGCAGAAGGCTTCCAAGTCCCAGGCACACTCTTGCTTGTTCTGCAATTGACGACTAGCGACGGAATAATCAGCAACGTACTTCAACCTGGTTTAGCCAAAGTCGGCTTAGCTTTTCCGATGTACTATGGCGTCCGCGGTTTACGCAGTATTTTCTACGGATCATTGACACATACTATGTGGATCAACTGGTTAGTAATCACTGCTTGGATCGTTGTTCCCGGATTACTATCAATGATATTGGCTCGCTACAAGCTTAGACGGCTTAGGCATGAAAATAATAACAACGGCAAAATCGGGGATATTGTTGCCAGTGAAGATCCTACTTACTGTTCTGTGTAGAGACCAAATAGAAGCCAACAAAGCGCTAATATATATATAGTAATTGACTCTATTAACCCAACTAATTGTATCACTTATTGATAGCAAAAAGTTCCTTTTCCCGCATAATTCCAAAGCTCATACCCTAACCATTCTTCATATTGACCTATTTCCACGAGCTTGAAATAAATTGGCTTTTTATCATTATGATTGCTTCTGATCAAGTAGCAACTGTTAACAAGTAGTTATATCAATATGACTAATTTCAATGGCCATATGTTCTATAGCAAGATGAAGTGTAACATGCTTTATGAGCTGACATGTAACACTACTTCATAAACTGTTGTAAAAATTTGGAATTCCACCTAAATATTCACCTAACTTAGTCACTTAGATCATTGCCTACAAATCTTAGAGAATACTGACCAAATCCCTTGTCGGGATTTACTTGGAATATTTTCACCAAAATATCAGGTACCCAAAACATGAAAATTAGGTAAGTTGTCCAAACAGCCCCAAACCCAGCACACATATTCTTGGGACCTTCCTAAGCCTATTTTACGTGTTTGTAATGCCAAGATCATGTAAAAGTATAAATACTACTTTTACATTCAATTGATCATTGAGTGAAAACCACATATTGTACTCGTTCTCCCAATCAATTCCAATATCTCAAAGACTCTTACAACAGGCTATGAGCCCCAAGCTGTCACTCTCTGCAATGTCTACTACTGCTATTACTGGAATTTTTCCCTCTGCTGAAAAGTTGGATGGATCCAAATACTAAGTGTGGAAGGTGAAGATGAAGATGAAGATGCTGCTACAACAAAGAGGCCTTTGGCATATGGTCAGAGGAGAAGAATGTGCTCCTAATTGCATAGGACAGGAAGCCTCAGGATACCAGAAGAGAGAGCAATGTGCCTTTAACTGCATTTGCCTTCATGTTAAAGTCAAATTACTAATACAATGCTCTAGAGCAAAAACAGCAAAGAATGCCTGGAAGGCATTAGTGTTGTAAAAAATTTTAACTCCACCTAAATATTCACCTAACTTAGTCACTTAGCTCATTACCTTCAAATCCTAGAGAATAGTGACCAAATTCCTTATTGGGACTTAAAATATATTCACCAAAATCCCAGGTACCCAGAACATGGAAATTCTCAAAGTTGTCCAAAAAGCCCCAAACTTTGCACACATGTTCTTGGGACCTTCCTTAGCCTATTCTACATGCTTGTTATGCCAAGTGTTTTAAGAGTCTTGGAGATATTGGAAGTGATTGGGAGGACAAGTAGATTATGTGGTTTTCACTTAATGATTTATTGAATGTAAAAGTAG
>MCFE01000463.1:0-70970 GCA_002104905.1 Basidiobolus meristosporus CBS 931.73 | reverse complement strand
CTATAAGTGGCTTGGCATCTGTCTCCAGGATAAAATGTGTCATGTAGAGTTGTGACTTCAGTTTCCTCAGCATCTTCACAACTCCTAGTAGTTCTCTCTTAATCTGTGAGTATCTTTGTTCTCTAGGAGAGAATAGGCAGCTCTCATATCTGCAGGCATAGCGGTTGCCATCTTCATCATCTTGTCCAAGTAGTGCTCCAGCTCCTATGGGGCTTGCATCCACTGTCAAAATAGGTGGGCATTCAGTGTTTTGATAGTCAAGAGGTCTTAGAACTGGTGGAGATACTAAGGCCTCTTTCAGTAATTGCATGGCTTCTTCTTGCTCTTCTCCCCAGATAAATGGGGTATTCTTTCTCTGTAGTCGGTAGATTGGTTCTGCTATCTCAGAAAATCTTGGGATCCAGATCCTAAAGAACCCACAAGCTGCCACAAAGCCACGAGCTTGTGTTAGATTTGTGGGGGTAGGCCAGTTGCATATCTTTTGTGTCTTGGAGTCTCCAGGTGAGCGACCAAAGGTGTTGCATTTTTGTCCAACAATGGATATCTCTGATACACCAAAGCTGCTTTTCTCACCACTGATGGTGAGTCCAGCTTCTTCAATGGCTCCTAATATGGCATCATTGTCTGCAATATGGTCATAGACAAACTTTCTTACTCCAGGCATAACTTCAGTGGTGTCCCGGAATTTTGATCCTTTGATGCCTATGTCATCCACAAAGACAGCAAGTTTCTCAGGTATAAACTGGTATAGCACATTCACCATGCATCTCTGGAACTGAGCCACGGAGTTTGTAGCCCCTTGGCTGAGTCTTGTCATCCTTAATAGTCCAAATGGTGTCTGTAGTGCAAACATATCTCTTGATGTCTCATCAAGGGGAATCTGGTCATATCCTGAGTAGAGATCGTATGTTGAGTAGATGGAGTGGCCACTAAAGCTTTCTGCAAAGTCATCAATAGATGGAGGTATAGCAGCATCTCTGATAGTGACAGCATTTGCAGGTTGCATGTCTTGAATGAATTGGAGCTTTCCATTCTTCTTTTTGGTTACAAACCATCTGTTAGCATAGGGCCCATGGCAAGGTTCTAGGATACCAGCTTCTATCTTCTTCTTAAGTAGGTCATGCACATCAGCTTGGAGTCCTCTGGGCAGTGGGTAAGGCTTAAATGACCAGGGTGTGTGGGGCACTGTATGAATCTTGATGGGTTTTTCAACCAATGTCTTTAAGAGTCCCATCTCCTTGTCATTATATGAGAAGACCTTATCATGCCTTTTCAAGGTCTCCTTAAATAATAGTATCTCCTCTGGTGTAAGGTTTCCATCACCAATGATAAGTTGCTTAAGTCTCTCAGGTGTAAGTTGTGTATCATCTGGTGTTTCTTCTGGTGGTCTAATGTAATCAGCAGGTCGGGATCCATCAGTCAAAGGTGTAAGTGATGGTCTAATCTTCTGTTCTACTGTCTTGTATTTTGTTCGAACCATAGCTGTTTGCTCCTGTATACCTAATGAGCAGCTCCAAATGTTGGGGTGTATATTGTCAGGCTCTTCATCTTCTTCCATAACAAGATGTGTCTTCTGGCAAGCAGTATGTGTCCTCTTATTGTTGGGTGTTACACCACAGAAGGTTGACTGTAGTCCTGGATTGGATCCTTGTATGGTGTACCATACTGACCCATCGGAATAGTTGGTAGTTGTAGCCTTAGTACTGGTTTCCCATGGTCTACCTAGCAGAAGGTCAAAGTTTGCCTTCTGGCAGATGAAGAGGGGAAGCCAGACCTTGATTCCTTGTACCTCAATAGGGAACTTGTGCACTACACCGTAGAGTGAACTAGATCCTGAGTTTGCATCAGTCATGTTCCATCCAATATCTCTATCAACAGGCAGTAGCTCCTTACTTCTAAGTGTCTTCCAGAAGTCTAGCGGCATAACACAAATCTCTGAGCCACTGTCAATATGGCAGTCAACAGGGTCATCATATATATATCCTTTCACCACAGCAGTTGCAACTGAGTAAAAGGTCTTATACTCAGTAGTGTTGTCATCTTTTTGGTGGTCTTCATGGCTTGTGTGAATAATATGGGTGTCCATATGTTCAACAGCTTGTCGTCTTGTTCTAAGCTGCTCATCAAAGGTCTTCCTAACAGATGGGGATACACTCATGATTTCTCCAACCGACAAAGTGAGGTTCTGCTTCAGCAGCTTCTCAGTAATCAGTTGAGGGCTTGAGTAGCTTGCTATCTTTGAGGTCATCTGAAAGTGAGGCAATGGATCTTGGGTGGGCAGCATACTAGGCCTCTTGTCAATAACAACTTCAGGTTCTTCAAAGCGTGGTCTTCTAAGGATGGGCTTGGCAGGTTCTTCAGGGAGGTGTCTTTTGGTAGCAAAGGCATCAACTTCATATTGTCTGTGGTCAGGGCTGCTTGGATTCACTTTATGAGTTCCAATAGGGGCATCAACAGTAATCTTTCTGGTTGCTGAGTCAGATTTATGGAAAAGGGCTCTCATCTCTCCTCTTCGGAAATTAGTGGGAATCCTTCTTCCTTCCTTGTCAGCAAGCATTCCATCAGCATCAAACTGTACTGCTCCTTCTCTGAGTAGCTGACTAAGCTCTGAGCATTCTTGTCTGGCATGCTGAGTAGAGTCACACCAGATGCAGTGCCTGGGCAAAGGTGTTTGTCCCTCAGTAGGAACCTCAGCTGAGCCATTAATCTTGAGGGCTAGCTTTTGTAACTGTTCAGCAAGTTGGTCAATTCTGTCGGTAGTGTAGGTCTGATTGTCAGCAGCAGCACTCCTTGGCTCCTTGGTTGACTGGTCTGGCAGATTAGATGTCAGGAGTCTCATAAAGGTAGAAGTTTGCTTTGCCTCTAGGAGAACACGTTTCATCTCTGCAAAGCAAGGAATGCCAGACTTGTCATCCTTGGCTGCATGTAAGTCAACTTTCCTTGCCAAGTCCTGGGGAAGCCCTTGTGCAAGGTAAAGTGTCATGGTAAACTCAGTTATAGCCTGGGACTCTAGGAGTGGCTTGGCCATATCTTCATACTGTTGAATGAACTCTTCAAGTGGTAGCTTGGAAAGTCCAGTTCTTCCAAAGTGCCTGAGATCTTCAATTCCATAGTATATCTGGGGTCTACCATACTCGGTCTGTAGGTAGGTCTTCATTAAGGCCCAGTCAGTGAGAATGTCTCCTTGTCTGAGAAGCTTAGTGGTAATATCATCGGTGCAGTAGTAGGGGAAGTCTTCAGCCATTTCTTGTTCAGATAGACTGCACATCTTGCAGAGCTTCTCCCATTTGAATATGAAGCTTTCCACATTCTTTCCATCAAACTGTGGGGCTCCATGTGAGAGTGGTAGTGGCATAGAGTTCATGTTGGGCAGGTAGGTTGGTGTTGTAATCTTTGTAATATCGGTAGTCTCTTTTCAATAGGTGGATAACAGCTCAAATCTTCAGGTAAATCTTGTTGGGTCCTAGGGAGCTTGTATGAACCCCCCACGTTGGGTGCCAAATATGTGGTGGTGTATAGGTCCAAGGGAGAGATACGTCCAACACTTCTCAAGTGTTTTGTGTGTGGGGTGTTCACTGGGTGTAATAACCTCTGTCAAAAGCTTGCTAGGAATACTTGGGTTCTGTCTCTAATCTAATGTGAAGGGGAATTAAGCCACAAGCTTGTCAAGGGAAAACTATTGAGCTACAATCCCCAACTTAGTTGGCGTCTTAACAAAAGTATGTGCTGGGTTCAGCGTCCTTTGAGATGACAATGTACTAAAGCTTCCAAAGTCAAAACAACTGTAAACTCCACCAGCAGGGACTTGATAAGAATGCAGCTTTGGTCAATAGTTACAAAGACAGAAAAATATCTTTGCCTGTACAAGAACAAACTTGGGAAAGAATCAAATATAATAAAAGATACCTACTCTGAGTATTCCTCACAAGTAGTGCCTCCAAGGTCAGTTGGCTGTCAGCGCGGTTTCCTGGGAGTGTCCTGTGGTCTAGGGTTGGAAGTTCAGGTAGCAGCAGGTAGCAGTGATCACACTAATCAACAAGTCGGTATATTGATAAAAGGGATGATGATTTATTGTTGAGGGATAGCCTCCCTTATATACTTTTCTTCACTGGCTAAGTGATTACTAATCATGGTGTTCCAGAAGGTTCCGGAGTTCAATAGAAATCTTAATGACATCAGAATGACCTAAGAATGTTCTAAGTAGGTGCCGGAAGGTTCTAAGAGGCACAGCACATCCAACCAATCAGGAATCAGTATTCTGAAACCTGTGTAACATGGGGATACCATATATGGTATGGAAATGGTAGGGATGGTGACACGGGTTGATCATGTGTCACGGGTACTGGCGCGGGTACTTGCCTAATATAGAAGCACTTGTAACTAGTAATCTTACATAAAGTGAGGGGTAACTTATGCAATAAGGTAAGCAGGTGTGATAGTCAACTGGCTTATGGGATAGTACTGATTGGGTAAGACAAATGGGATAAAACTATATAAGTGTAGTAGAGATATAGGGAAATAGAAAATAAGGGAATGAGCCCATCTGTCAGTGGGTGTCACTGTCACCCCACTACATCCACCCCCCTCTCAGCTTTGAACTTGGGTCAAAGCAAACTAATCTTGATGTGCGAAATTCCTATGCTTGAATAACTAAGTCAATTTCCAGCAACTGGTGCTCTCAACTGGGTGTTGTCAAGCTCAGATATGTAATAACTTCCATTTCCAATCACTTTGGAAATGAGGTAGGGGCCAGTCCATTTGTTGTCAAACTTCCAACTCCATTGCTTGTCCAAGGTAGAATCATAGAGTAATACTGGGTCTCCTAGTGATAGTGGTTTTGGTCTTGTTGGGTGTGATTTGTCAAAGGGCACCTTGTTCTTTAGTTGTGTATCCTTAAGTTGTTCAGCAGCTCTGCTAATATTCAAGTCATGGTGATCAAGTTGCTGTATGCAAGTTGCAAGGAGGTCTTCAGTCTGCATATTGGATCTCCAATTCAATGAGTTCCAAGTGACTGTGTTTAACTCAACTGGTAGTATGCAGTCATGTCCATAGAGTAGCTTGAATGGCAATAATCCAATTGTTCTCTTGGTAGTAAATCTATCTGCCCAGAGTGCTAGATGTAATTGCTGTGGCCACAGTGTTGTGTTATTCTCACAAATCTTGACAAGAGAGTTCACCAATGGTCCATGTCCTCTCTCTATCATTCCATTGGCTTCAGGGTGGTAAGCTGTTGTGAAAGCTATGTGTATCTTGTACTTTGAGCACAACTCCTGGATCATTTGGGATGTCATCTCTCCTCTGTCAGCAACAAACTGTTGGATGCAGCCAAATCTGCAGATGATGTCTTCAAGTATAAATCTCCATATGGTATGGCTCTTGTTGTTGGGCAAGGCTTGAGCCTCTGCCCATCCACTAAGGTCATCTCTAGCAACAATCAGGTACTTTTTTGATCCAGCTGTTGGCATGTGGACAAGGTCAATACTAACCTTTTGCCATAGACAGATTGTGTAAGTAGGATGCGGTGTGGTAGGGTAAACATACCTCCCACAGACAAGTTTATTCATATAGTCATTATGATATACTTATCCATATTTTATCTTATCAGTATTATCCCATTCTTCTTTTGCCCATATTATCAGTATTATCCCCATATGATGTTTACCCTGATTAGTTATTAGCATTAGTTATCCCAGATGTTATTCAGCTTTGTGATCAGTAGATGTATCTATATAAGGCAAGTACCCGCGTCAGTACCCGTGACACATGACCTAGGTCTGTGTTACCATCTCTACCATTTCAATACCATATATGGTATTTCTATGTTGCACAGGTTTCAGACTACTGATTCCTGATTGGTTGAGAGTGCTGTGCCCTTTAGAACCTTCCAGGACATTCTTGGCATATTTTTAGCTCATAGTGATGTCATCAAGAATTCCACTGATACCTAGAATCTTCTAGAACCTTGTCATTAGTAATCACTTGGCAATCAGGAAAAGTATTTAAGGGAAAGCAATCCCTCATCAATAAATCATCCCTTCTATCAGTAACACTTCTACCTTATTGATTAGCAGTTGATCACTGCACCTGCCTTCAACAGTACATCTAAGACCTGCCATCAAGGAGCTTTTCAGGGTAGTGCACAAGACACACAGAGGCCTTTGGAGACACTTGGAGCACCTAGGGAGCTAAAGAAGCAGGAGCTTTTACCATAGTGACATATTGACAAAGACACCAGCAGTTTAGACACAGAGGTTATTGCACCCATCAGACACCTCACACACCTTGAGTTGTGTAGCTTCTCCCAGGAGTACCTCTACACCACCACATATTTGGCACCCAACGTGGGGGGTTTGACTGAACTGCCCCTAGAAGACTTAAGAAAGAACAAATTATCAAGACCATGGATCTACCTTTACCAGGAATGCAAGGAACTCCTTTCTTTGATGGAACCAAAGTTAAAGCTTTCATCAAGAGGTGGGAGCTTTTCTGCAGAGCCCACAAAATACCTGAGGCCATTATGGCTGAAGAGATGCCCCCCTACAGCACTGATGAGATCATGCTCTCTTTATATGAAAGAAATGATCTGCTGACAAATTGGACCCTCTTGAAGAGCTACTTGATTGATGAATATGGAGAGAGACAAGTTGACTACACACTTAAAGACTTGGAGAACTTTGCTTATAGCAAGTTTAAGCTGCTACCATTGAAAGAATACTTGAGTGGCCTTGAGCAAATTGGAGAGTCACTGAAAGCCCAAGGCATTATCACTGATCTGACTTTATCTGCCTATCTGCTCAGAGCACTACCAGAAGGCCTGGTGAGAAGGATTGAAAACAATCCTACTGTGAAAGCTATGAGTTCACTGCCTGCATTTCAGTTAGCTAAGCAGATTCTACTTGTCCCTGAAGAAACCTCACCAATCAGAAAGCTTCTCTCAAGCCCAGGACAAAACCAAGATAGCCAAGACATACTTAATCCCAGCAATCAAAGCACTCAAATTCAGGAGCTGACACAGCAACTAGAGAAACTCTCTTTGCTACTTGCCAGCAAAGCATATGGTCAGAAGCCAGTAGAGAAAGAAGTCAAATATACATGCATGTGGTGTGACTCTGCCAACCATTCCAAGAGAAATTGCCAAGAGCTTCAGTCATTACTATCCACAGGTGATGTCCTATATAGTCCTCAGGGATACATAGTCAGTAAGCATGGTGACAAATTATCCACAGCATTTGGACAAGGAGGAATGAGAGTTCACTACAAGCAAGTCACCTCTCATACAAGAAAGGTTCACCTTCATGGCGAAGAAGATCCTGGCTACTTTGATCCAGCTGAAGTTCTGAACTTTGACTATGAGGACCCCAGAGAGGCCCAAGATCATATAGCTTCAATTTATGCTTCAAAGAGACACCATCCTGAAAAAATGGCTAATCCAGGCCCAGCAACAAAAGTACCAAGATGTGAGCCAGAAGTTGTGATTGAGAAGAAAGCATCACCCCCATTAATTTTACAAGAGTCTGCCAAGGCCAACAACTACCACATGCAGCCTAGAGTCAAGCAAAATGGTACCCCAGAGGCTCTGACAAGTCATATACTAGGAAGCAACATATCAATCAAGGTTGGAGAGCTACTCAGTGTATCACCATCTGTAAGAAAGACTCTGGATGAGCATATCAGAATAAGAAAGCATCCAATTGAATCAACTCAAGGCAACCAGGTCAGGACAGTTCAAGGAAGCCAAAATATCAGTAAGCTGCATCAAAGCCAGAAACACTACTACTCAGTGGCAACTGCAACAACTACAGGAACTGTGCATAATCAAGAAATCCTATGTCATATTGACAGTGGATCTGAGATATGTGTGATGCCTTTGGAGGCTTGGAAACAACTACCATGCAAAGACTTATTGCCCATAGACACCAATATCAATTGGAGCATGAAGGATGCCAACTCAGGGCAATCAAAGCTTTTAGGAATTATTCACAGCTTCCCTCTCATCATTGAAGGAATACCCCATGAGATCCCAGTATTCATATGTGCAAAGGCTAACTTTGAATTACTTCTTGGAAGACCATGGGAGGTAAAAGCAAGAGCAACTGCAGTGAACTACCCAGATGGTTCAGCATGGTATACTATATACTCAGAGAGCCCAGGACTAACAGCAACCTTCTGTGGTGTGGACTCAAACAATATCCGATCAATGACATCATGTAGATTTCTATCTCAAGAAAGGACAGGTGGCTTCATTGAGGAAGACTGAGAGAGCACTTTGTTCTCCAAACTTACAGTGGTTAGCTAAAAAGTTCCCTGAAACTTTTTAGCTCAAGTGGGGGGTGGATGTGGTAGGGTAAACATACCTCCCACAGACAAGTTTATTCATATAGTCATTATGATATACTTATCCATATTTTATCTTATCAGTATTATCCCATTCTTCTTTTGCCCATATTATCAGTATTATCCCCATATGATGTTTACCCTGATTAGTTATTAGCATTAGTTATCCCAGATGTTATTCAGCTTTGTGATCAGTAGATGTATCTATATAAGGCAAGTACCCGCGTCAGTACCCGTGACACATGACCTAGGTCTGTGTTACCATCTCTACCATTTCAATACCATATATGGTATTTCTATGTTGCACAGGTTTCAGACTACTGATTCCTGATTGGTTGAGAGTGCTGTGCCCTTTAGAACCTTCCAGGACATTCTTGGCATATTTTTAGCTCATAGTGATGTCATCAAGAATTCCACTGATACCTAGAATCTTCTAGAACCTTGTCATTAGTAATCACTTGGCAATCAGGAAAAGTATTTAAGGGAAAGCAATTCCTCATCAATAAATCATCCCTTCTATCAGTAACACTTCTACCTTATTGATTAGCAGTTGATCACTGCACCTGCCTTCAACAGTACATCTAAGACCTGCCATCAAGGAGCTTTTCAGGGTAGTGCACAAGACACACAGAGGCCTTTGGAGACACTTGGAGCACCTAGGGAGCTAAAGAAGCAGGAGCTTTTACCATAGTGACATATTGACAAAGACACCAGCAGTTTAGACACAGAGGTTATTGCACCCATCAGACACCTCACACACCTTGAGTTGTGTAGCTTCTCCCAGGAGTACCTCTACACCACCACAGCGGTGGTTCTTCATAACACTTGGAGGATCTCTTCTGGCAGGCTACACATGACTCAACAAAGTATTGGATATCATAATACATGTTTTCCCAGTAGTACCTCTGAGCTGTAGTGTTGTATGTGGCTTCTTGTCCTCTATGTCCTCCTGGTTCTCCTTGGTGGATACTTGTCATGATGTTCAGTTGCTCTTGAGGGGTAGTGACTATTCTTCTTGGCATAAGTCCAGGCTTCACTTGCTTAAAGAGAAGATCATCTTTAAGATAGTAGTGGTGTGCCTTCTTCCTGAGTTTTCTAAACTCCTGAATATCCATCCAACTAGATTTCTTAAGTGTCCTTAGATATTACTTGATCAGACTCCAGGTAGTTCTCTCTTGGTCTTTGATGGCAATCTGTCGGATCTCTGCATCAACAATATCATCAAAGTGAGGGTCCAAGTCTTCAAATAATTGTGGTCCCTTCCTGGAGAGTGCATCAGCCACAACATTTGTCTTGCCAGGGATATGTTTGACCTCAAAGTCAAACATTTTCAGCCATGCCATCCATCGGTTTGTGGCATCATCAGGTAGGTCAGGCTTGTTGATCACTCCTATAAGTGGCTTGGCATCTGTCTCCAGGATAAAATGTGTCATGTAGAGTTGTGACTTCAGTTTCCTCAGCATCTTCACAACTCCTAGTAGTTCTCTCTTAATCTGTGAGTATCTTTGTTCTCTAGGAGAGAATAGGCAGCTCTCATATCTGCAGGCATAGTGGTTGCCATCTTCATCATCTTGTCCAAGTAGTGCTCCAGCTCCTATGGGGCTTGCATCCACTGTCAAAATAGGTGGGCATTCAGTGTTTTGATAGTCAAGAGGTCTTAAAACTGGTGGAGATACTGAGGCCTCTTTCAGTAATTGCATGGCTTCTTCTTGCTCTTCTCCCCAGATAAATGGGGTGTTCTTTCTCTGTAGTTGGTAAATTGGTTCTGCTATCTCAGAAAATCTTGGGATCCAGATCCTAAAGAACCCACAAGCAGCCACAAAGCCACAAGCTTGTGTGAGATTTGTGGGGGTAGGCCAGTTGCATATCTTTTGTGTCTTGGAGTCTCCAGGTGAACAACCAAAGGTGTTGCATTTTTGTCCAACAATGGATATCTCTGATACACCAAAGCTGCTTTTCTCACCACTGATGGTGAGTCCAGCTTCTTCAATGGCTCCCAATATAGCATCATTGTCTGTAATATGGTCATAGACAAACTTTCTTATTCCAGGCATAACTTCAGTGGTGTCTTGGAATTTTGGTCCTTTGATGCCTATGTCATCCACAAAGACAGCAAGTCTCTCAGGTATAAACTGATACAGCACGTTTACCATGCATCTCTGGAACTGGGCCACAGAGTTTGTAGCCCCTTGGCTGAGTCTTGTCATCCTTAACAGTCCAAATGGTGTCTGTAGCGCAAACATATCTCTTGATGTTTCATCAAGGGGGATCTGGTCATATCCTGAGTAGAGATCATATGTTGAGTAGATGGAGTGGCCACTAAAGCTTTCTGCAAAGTCATCAATGGATGGAGGTATAGCAGCATCTCTGATAGTGACAGCATTTGCAGGTTGCATGTCTTGAATGAATCGGAGCTTTCCATTCTTCTTTTTGGTCACAAACCATCTGTTAGCATAGGGTCCATGGCAAGGTTCTAGGATACCGGCTTCTATCTTCTTCTTAAGTAGGTCATGCACATCAGCTTGGAGTCCTCTGGGCAGTGGGTAAGGCTTAAATGACCAGGGTGTGTGGGGCACTGTATGAATCTTGATGGGTTTTTCAACCAATGTCTTTAAGAGTCCCATCTCCTTGTCATTATATCAGAAGACCTTATCATGCCTTTTCAAGGTCTCCTTGAATAATAGTATCTCCTCTGGTGTTAGGTTTCCATCACCAATGATAAGTTGCTCAAGTCTCTCAGGTGTAAGTCGTATATCATCTGGTGTTTCTTCTGGTGGTCTAATGTAATCAGCGGGTCAAGATCCATCAGTCAGTGGGGTAAGTGATGGTCTAATCTTCTGTTCTACTGTCTTGTATTTTGTTCAAACCATAGCTGTTTGCTCCTGTATACCTAATGAGCAGCTCCAAATGTTGGGGTGTATATTGTCAGGCTCTTCATCTTCTTTCATAACAAGATGTGCCTTCTGGCAAGCAGTATGTGTCCTCTTATTGTTGGGTGTTACACCGCAGAAGGTTGACTGTAGTCCTGGATTGGATCCTTGTATGGTGTACCATACTGACCCATTGGAATAGTTGGTGGTTGTAGCCTTAGTACTGGTTTCCCATGGTCTACCTAGCAGAAGGTCAAAGTTTGCCTTCTGGCAGATGAAGAGGGGAAGCCAGACCTTGATTCCTTGTACCTCAATAGGAAACTTGTGTACTACACCATAGAGTGGACTAGATCCTGAGTTTGCATCGGTCATGTTCCATCCAATATCTCTATCAACAGGCAGTAGCTCCTTGCTTTTAAGTGTCTTCCAGAAGTCTAGTGGCATAACACAAATCTCTGAGCCACTGTCAATATGGCAGTCAACAGGGTCATCATATATATACCCTTTCACCACAGCAGTTGCAACTGAGTAAAAGGTCTTATATTCAGTAGTGTTGTCATCCTTTTGGTGGTCTTCACGGTTTGTCTGAATTATATGAGTGTCCATATGTTCAACAGCTTGTTGTCTTGTTCTAAGCTGCTCATCAAAGGTCTTCCTAACAGATGGGGATACACTCATGATTTCTCCAACCAACAAAGTGAGGTTCTGCTTCAGCAGCTTCTCAGTAATCAGTTGAGGGCTTGAGTAGCTTGCTATCTTTGAGGTCATCTGAAAGTGAGGCAATGGATCTTGGGTGGGCAGCATACTAGGCCTCTTGTCAATAACAACTTCAGGTTCTTCGAATTGTGGTTTTCTAAGGATGGGTTTGGCAGGTTCTTCAGGGAGGTGTCTTTTGGTAGCAAAGGCATCAACTTCATATTGTCTGTTGTCAGGGCTGCTTGGATTCAATTTATGAGTCCCAATAGGGGCATCAGCAGTAAGCTTTCTGGGTGCTGAGTCAGATTTCTGGAAAAGGGCTCTCATCCCTCCTCTTTGGAAATTAGTGGGAATCCTTCTTCCTTCCTTGTCAGCAAGCATTCCATCAGCATCAAACTGTGCTGCTCCTTCTCTGAGTAGCTGACTAAGCTCTGAGCATTCTTGTCTGGCATGCTGAGTAGAGTCACACCAGATGCAGTGCCTGGGCAAAGGTGTTTGTCCCTCAGTAGCAACCTGAGCTGAGCCATTAATCTTAAGGGCTAGCTTTTGTAGCTGTTCAGCAAGTTGGTCAATTCTGTCGGTAGCGTAGGTCTGATTGTCAGCAGCAGCACTCCTTGGCTCCTTGGTTGACTGGTCTGGCAGATTAGATGTCAGGAGTCTCATAAAGGTAGAAGTTTGCTTTGCCTCTAGGAGAACACATTTCATCTCTGCAAAGCAAGGAATGCCAGACTTGTCATCCTTGGCTGCATGTAAGTCAACTTTCCTTGCCAAGTCCTGGGGAAGCCCTTGTGCAAGGTAAAGTGTCATGGTAAACTCAGTTATAGCCTGGGACTCTAGGAGTGGCTTGGCCATATCTTCATACTGTTGAATGAGCTCTTCAAGTGGTAGCTTGGAAAGTCCAGTTCTTCCAAAGTGCCTGAGGTCTTCAATTCCATAGTATATCTGGGGTCTACCATACTTGGTCTGTAGGTAGGTCTTCATTAAGGCCCAGTCAGTGAGAATGTCTCCTTGTCTGAGAAGCTTAGTGGTAATATCATTGGTGCAGTAGTAGGGGAAGTCTTCAGCCATTTCTTGTTCAGATAGGCTACACATCTTGCAGAGCTTCTCCCATTTGAATATGAAGCTTTCCACATTCTTTCCATCAAACTGTGTGGCTCCATGTGAGAGTGGTAATGGCATAGAGTTCATTTTGGGCAGGTAGGTTGGTGTTGTAATCTTGGTAATATTGGTAGTCTCTTTTAAATAGGTGGATAACAGCTCAAATCTTCAGGTAAATCTTGTTGGGTCCTAGGGAGCTTGTATGAACCCCCCATGTTGGGTGCCAATTTTGTGGTGGTGTATAAGTCCAAGGGAGAGATACGTCCAACACTTCTCAAGTGTTTTGTGTGTGGGGTGTTCACTGGGTGCCATAGACTTGTTCCGTTGGATAGTGCCACATTGAGCCATGAGTGCCAAATAGTGCCATAGTGTGCCTGAGAGTCATAGCAGACCTAAACTTGGCCACAGAGTGTGACATATAGTTCTGCATATTTATGCAAAGCAGCTCCTGTGTTTCACCTACTGTGCAGGAGAAAATCAATTTTTTAACCTTTTTCTTGGGATCAAAATTGTGCATGACATAAAAGAGCACAGACAGACTGAAGATATGCATCTGGTACACAATACCCATGGCACTCTAAATCTAGCCCCACAGGCTTGTAGCATGTCACAAAAATGCGTGGCACTATCTTGGTCCACTGGTACTATCTGGCACTATATTTAAATATTAGCCCTAAAGTAGAACCTATACAAAGCACTTATAGTGCCAGACAGTACCAGTGGACCAAGATAGTGCCATGCATTTTTGTGACATGCTACAAGCCTGTGGGGCTAGATTTAGAGTGCCATGGGTATTGTGTACCAGATGCATATCTTCAGTCTGTCTGTGCTCTTTTATGTCATGCACAATTTTGATCCCAAAAAAAAGGTTAAAAAATTGATTTTCTCCTGCACAGTAGGTGAAACACAGGAGCTGCTTTGCATGAATATGAAGAGCTCTATGCCACACTCTGTGGCCAAGTTTAGGTCTGCTATAACTCTCAGGCACACTGTGGCACTATATGGCACTCATGGCTCAATGTGGCACTATCCAACGGAACAAGTCTAATAACCTCTGGCAATAGCTTGCTAGGAATACTTGGGTTCTGTCTCTAATCTAATGTGAAGGGGAATAAAGCCACAAGCTTGTCAAGGGAAAACTATTGAGCTACAATCCCCAACATGGTTGGCGTCTTAAAAAAAGTATGTGCTGGGTTCAGCATCCTTTGAGATGACAATGTACTAAAGCTTCCAAAGTCAAAACAACTGTAAACTCCACCAGCAGGGACTTGATAAGAATGCAGCTGTGGTCAATAGTTACAAAGACAGAAAAGTATCTTTGCCTTTACAAGAACAAACTTGGGAAAGAAACAAATATGATAAAAGATACCTACTCTGAGTATTCCTCACAAGTAGTGCCTCCAAAGTCAGTTGGCTGTTAGCGCAGTTTCCTGGGAGTGTCCTGTGGTCTGGGGTTGGAAGTTCAGGTAGCAGCAGGTAGCAGTGATCACACTAATCAACAAGTTGGTATATTGATAAAAGGGATGACAATTTATTGTAGAGGGATAGCCTCCCTTATATACTTTTCTCACTGGCTAAGTGATTACTAATCATGGTGCTCCAGAAGGTTCCGGATATCAATAGAAATCTTAATGACATCAGAATGACTTAAGAATGTTCTAAGTAGGTGCCGGAAGGTTCTAAGAGGCACAGCACATCCAACCAATCAGGAATCAGTATTCTGAAACCTGTGTAACATGGGGATACCATATATGGTATGGAAATGGTAGGGATGGTGACACGGGTTGATCATGTGTCACGGGTGCTGGCACAGGTACTTGCCTAATATAGAAGTACTTATAGCTAGTAATCTTACATAAAGTGAGGGGTAACTTATGCAATAAGGTAAGCAGGTGTGATAGTCAACTGGCTTATGGGATAGTACTGATTGGGTAAGACAAATGGGATAAAACTATATAAGTGTAGTAGATATATAGGGAAGTAGAAAATAAGGGAATGAGCACATCTGTCAGTGGGTGTCACTGTCACCCCACTACACCGCTTTTAGAGAAGCCCATGAAACTATGGTTGAGAGCTCAAAACAAGCGGAAAAGAAATGTCTGGTTGCCAGAAGAGTGCCAGCAATGGGCAAGCAGGCCAAATCATATGCGTCAGAGCAGAATTTATCCAGGAGAAAGCATAGTTCTATACAAGAAGCACTCAGACAAAGTAGCAGTGAAAGACCTGGTGGTGATAAAGGAAAAGGTAAAGGGAAAAACATCTACCCAAGTCTGAGACAGGAAGGCATGCAAAAAAAACTGCAGTTCTTGCCAATTAACACTGCAAGCCCAGAACAGACTGAATCCCATCATAGCCAAGAAGAATTACCAACAAGCAAGCAGCTGTTTTCACAATAGTTGGAAGCACAGGCAGCTCAGCTACATGCTATCAAGGTAGATGAGTTTGCTGAAAAAGGCAGTTTGTCTACTACACCCTCCATATCCTCCATTGTTGACAGAGTGGAGATCCCACTGACAGACAAGGCTACAATGTCAAGAACTTGAATGACTATCACAATGCCTTCAGTGGAGTTTTGGAACATTAATAAGCACACAAAAAGGTTGCAGCACTTCTTCAAGAGCAGTGCTCAAGAGAACACACTGGAATATTGCAAGGATTTATTGCAAAGACTGGCAGATAAGGGGCTGGACCTTGCAGTGCTGGCTGAGAACCAGGATGTGTGAGAAGCAGTGAGTGAACAGTGGCATAAAGCAGATGGGTTCCTGACAAAGTGGTGGAACCAGAGCAATATAGCAGAAATACTTATTGAGTGGTGGATTTTAATGAAGTTACTTTATAAGTGTGGGGTGGGGCTTAAGGTAGGTGTAGGGTATAAGGACTTGTATAGGTCAATACAATTGGTAATTGAGGTGCAACTGAAGCTTCAACAAAAGTAAATCAATTTGTAAGCATGGAAAGTAAGAGAAACAGTTGAGTTATGAAGTGAGGAGTGTGAAAAAGAGGTAATAGCCAATCAATGCACACAAATGTAGGAGGCAATAGAGTGTCTGGGATCAGAAAGTGAACAAATTGGCAGGGAACCAATCAAAAGCCACCTATACATTATTGTGATGAAAAATTTTGAACAA
Source organism: Basidiobolus meristosporus CBS 931.73 (assembly GCA_002104905.1). Lineage (NCBI taxonomy): Eukaryota > Fungi > Basidiobolomycota > Basidiobolomycetes > Basidiobolales > Basidiobolaceae > Basidiobolus > Basidiobolus meristosporus. The sequence goes on along the minus strand of MCFE01000463.1, from coordinate 54,844 downwards.
GTTTTTTGTGAAATCTGGGGGGCAACTATTTCTCAACATTCTCTGGATGATGTCCTGACAGGATCAATACCTTTTAGTCATGGGACTTTAACTTTGTGATGACTTCTTGATGGGATCATCTTAATATTTATTTATATGGAATCTGATGGTAGTCTCAATGGTATCTGGGCATAAATCACAATCCAACCAGGATAGCTCCCTGTATCCATTGCGGGAAAAATTTTGTCTACTTTCCAGCAGGAAAACAGTAAATGACCCTCATGTCAAAGTGCTTATTGGTTTCTGCATTAGGCTAACCCCAGCCATCAGCAAGATAGCTGGCTTTTCTAGGCACAATGGATGGTATTGAGGTCAAACATGTGAGATCCAGGGGATTTTCTCCATAACTTACATACATTATTATTACCCAAACACCAACACTAAGAACATCATCTTCCCACCGGCAGAATGGACAGAAGTCAGCATGCAATTGCAGCAAAGTTGGCAAGCTATAAATCATTGGCCAGAATATGGAATCAATTGGAAACTAGTGATACTTTAGATAGAGAGTATCTGTTGGAGCAAAAGCTTTCCACTGGGAGCAATGCATTTGACTTTCAACAATATTACTATACTGATGACTAAGTTGTACATGGGCATTTCAAGCTGAATGGGCCCTTTGAAGTACCAGAGAAATCTGAAAGACTGGCAAGATATTACAGAGCATCCACTACCCTAAGTACTTCTCACATGCTCCAACTGATATTCATACTCATATGCAACAATACAAATGCAAAGACTGGCTGAGCTGAATATGCATTTGCTCAAGTGGCATTCTGAGGCCATTCCTGCTAAGAGTGCATTGGAAGCACTGGGAGTCATTTGTGGACATTATAGGAACCTTTATCCCAAGGCAGATCTCTAATCCCAACTTGACACATCTACAGCTTTTGTAGGACTTTTGTTGCCATGCATGGTGGGAGGAAACCTTGTAGGGCAATAGTTCTTATAATAGCAGAGAAGCTTAACAAGGGATTTCCTTGAGTAGATTAAGGTAGATGGTCCACAGTACCTGGTATCTCCTCTTGTGTGTCAAAAGGAAATCCTGTGGTAGTGATGAGATTGATGAGAAAAGACCATTCAGATGAGTAAGTCATATTACAATTGGTAGATGATTGGGCTGAGGTGATTTGAATTGATTTAGCGTGATCAGATTTATTTATCTGATTCTTGATGCATTATGATTAAATTTCCATCAATTGCCATGTATCCCATCATTATGTTGCAAAAATCATCCTCAAACAATGACTTGATATTCTTATTGATGTTTTACTCACAAGTCTATAATAAAATAGGAAATCTGAAATTGATGTGATCCAATCCGTGTCAAAGCAATCTAAGATGCATCATGCATAATAGACTTGTTCCGTTGGGTAGTGCCACATTGAGCCATGAATGCCATATAGTGCCATTGCGTGCCAGAGAGGCAAAGCAGACTTAAACTTGGCCCCAGGGTGTGAAACATAGCTCTGCATCTTCATGCAAAGTAGCCCCTGTGTTTCACCCACTGTGTTGGAGAAAATCCATTTGTTGACCTTTTTTTTGGATCAGTGTTGTGCAGGATGTGTAAGAGGACAGAAGGACTGAAGACATGCACCTGGTATTCAATACCCATGGCACTCTGAATCTAGCTCCTGTAGCTTGTATCATGTCACAAAAATGCATGGGACTATCTAGGTCCACTGGTACCATCTGGCACAATATTTAAATATTAGCCCTAAAGTAAGACCTATACAAAGCACTTGCAGTGCCAGATAGTACCAGTGGACCAAGAGAGTGCCATGCATTTTTGTGACATCATACAAGCTACAGGAGCTAGATTTAGAGTGCCATGGGTATTGAATACCAGGTGCATGTCTTCAATTCTTCTGTGCACTTATGCATCATGCACAACATTGATCCAAAAAAAAAGGGCAAAAAATGGATTTTCTCCAACACAGTGGGTAAGACACAGGGGTTGCTTTGCATGAAGATGAAGAGCTGTGTTTCACACTCTGTGGCCAGGCTTAGGCTCACTTGGCCTCCTTGGCACATTATGGTATCATTTGGCACCCATGGCTCAATGTGGCACTATACAATGGAACAAGTCTAATATATGGAAAATTCAAAAATCTCATTAGTTTTCATATATATTTCATATAAGACCAGGTTGATGCCAAAACACTACTATATAAGTATTCCAATCTGTCACTATGGTCTCTATACCAAGTCTCAACTTATCTTTGGTACAACCCAGACAAAACCCATCCCCCTGCTCACAAGCACGGTCCGGACCAGAAATGTCAATGTTGGATTTGTTTGAGTTCTTGCCAAATGATCTCAGTATGGCCCAAGTGTCTATGTTGAGCCTTCATACAGATATTCTGGCACTACTGACTAATCTAGCAGAACTAAATACCTTGGAGAGTGGACAGAGATGGAAGAACCTGAGTAGAAAGCTGTGGCATGAGTTCTACATCAAGATGCCAGTGGATGTATGTAAGAAGATATATAGCAAGACAAGTATTTAAATAAAGAATGAGCTGAGAGTCAGGGGATATGATGAGGAAGCTGTGCAGGAACAATTTTGCACGCAGTTTGCTCAGTGCAGGCTGGATGCATTCATTTGTGCAATGACTTTGGGAACCAAAGATATTTGAATGAGTTTTTACCTCAAATTACTAATGTATTATGTGATATATTAGTAGAGCTAAGTGGCTTCCAAGAGCTATATACATAGGACTCATCCTACACAAGTCCATTGGAGTGGGCCAAGGTGCATCAATAAGCAGCATCACATTGAACTTAGCCAAGGGCCATGCCATTGCTGACAGCTTAAGGATACTTTTGGACCAATTAACCACTGAGATACCATCCAATTGGAGTGACAATAATAAAAATGGTAAGTATCAGTGTAGTATATAGTGTCATATACATTTATTTTCATATATATTAAAGAATTATATCCAGATACTAGATTTTACCTACTATAATAATGGTATCCAATTGCACATATGATGCAAGCATTACAAGTTGGTGCAATCATTTGTGTCAGCCTCATTGTGTCAGATTGTGCAATAGTGTGCAAGTTTGTCCCACATGGTGCAAAATTGTTCAAGAGCAATCCTGCCTACAGGTAGCTACAATATTATGCCAAATTCTTCTTAGAGACCGCAGATTGCACCATGCACCCTGGCACAGTTCAATGGAACAAGTCAATTGGCAAAACACCAAAAAGTTCTTTGTAGATATTCAGCAGGTACTCATGACAGAAGTGGCAGAAACCAAGCATATGTTTGCAAGATGTATATGTTACCAGCAGTACAAGGTATATGGCAACTTTGTAAGTACCACAACAAAAAGCCATAAAGTTGTGGTGATAGAAGTATGTCAATTGAGGCAGGTGTACGTGTTTGTAAAGCTTAGTAAGCAGGAGGCCAAAGTTTATTTTGATTTGAACAATATGGGGAATATCCCACCCAACCCGCAGAGGATGATTTTGATCATGGCTCACAGATATTGCTATATAGGTTAATCATCTATTTGCATGCTCTGATACTTCATTTTGCTGTGGGGAGTATAGTAGAGTAGTCTCTTGCTTTATTGCATGAATCTTGTATAAAAGGATTAAGAGTTTTGAGGTAGTTTTAAGGTATATTATCCACCATTGTCAGAGCATATTTTTTTTATTTTTTCACCAGTTTCTCTCTCCCCCATAGTATTAAACTCCCTGAGCTTAGACAGAGCTTCTTCCTCCCTTTCTACAAAATAGTCCCATGATTATCTTGTATAAGCATCAACAAAAGGGATCAAATACTTCTTACCACCTAAGAATGGATTTTACATAGGTCTACACAGATCTATGGTGTGTTTCCCATATATGCAGGCTTCACCGCTGTAGTGGGGTGACAGTGACACCCACTGACAGATGTGCTCATTCCCTTATTTTCTACTTCCCTATATCTCTACTACACTTATATAGTTTTATCCCATTTGTCTTACCCAATCAGTACTATCCCATAAGCCAGATGACTATCACACCTGCTTACCTTATTGCATAAGTTACCCCTCACTTTATGTAAGATTACTAGCTATAAGTACTTCTATATTAGGCAAGTACCCGCGCCAGTACCCGTGACACATGATCAACCCGTGTCACCATCCCTACCATTTCCATACCATATATGGTATCCCCATGTTACACAGGTTTCAGAATACTGATTCCTGATTGGTTGGATGTGCTGTGCCTCTGAGAACCTTCTGGCACCTACTTAGAACATTCTTAAATCATTCTGATGTCATTGAGATTTATATTGATATCTGGAACCTTCTGGAACACCATGATTAGTAATCACTTAGCCAGTAAGAAAAGTATATAAGGGAGGCTATCCCTCAACAATAAATCATCATCCCTTTTATCAATATACCAACTTGTTGATTAGTGTGATCACTGCTACCTGCTGCTACCTGAACTTCCAACCCTAGACCACAGGACACTCCCAGGAAACCGCGCTGACAGCCAACTGACCTTGGAGGCACTACTTGTGAGGAATACTCAGAGTAAGTATCTTTTATCATATTTGTTTCTTTCCCAAGTTTGTTCTTGTACAGGCAAAGATACTTTTCTGTCTTTGTAACTATTGACCACAGCTGCATTCTTATCAAGTCCCTGCTGGTGGAGTTTACAGTTGTTTTGACTTTGGAAGCTTTAGTACATTGTCATCTCAAAGGACGCTGAACCCAGCACATACTTTTGTTAAGACGCCAACCAAGTTGGGGATTGTAGCTCAATAGTTTTCCCTTGACAAGCTTGTGGCTTTATTCCCCTTCACATTAGATTAGAGACAGAACCCAAGTATTCCTAGCAAGCTTTTGCCAGAGGTTATTGCACCCAGTGAACACCCCACACACAAAACACTTGAGAAGTGTTGGACGTATCTCTCCCTTGGACTTATACACCACCACACCGCTCTCCAGATTAAATTGGGGATTAGCCATTACTCTGGAAATAAGCCAATCTCTGATCATTTGCACAAATAACCAAAATTGATGTGTCCAAATCTCCTGTGCCAAAGCATTGGTGTTTCTTCATTCAAGTTTTGTATATTGGCTGCCAGGTATGATAAAATATATGTCAACTTGGATAGATTCTGATCTTTGATACCTAATGCAACATGTGCACCAGTTTGATTGGTTATGCTGCACCCAGATTTGTCAAAGCTGAAACTGAGTCCTTCTGCTATGGCATTGCTTGCAGATAGTAGGTTCTGTGCTATTTCTGGTACATAGGGTGCTTTTTTGAATGTAAGTGTGTGACTTCCTTTGCTGCTTATAACACTTACTTGGTTAGTTCTTACTCCCACTGTATGAAGTGTTCTATTGCCACCCATGAGAACGTTCTTAATTGGAATTTTTTAATACTGGCCAAGAGGTCTTTTTGGTGTGCAAAGTGTTGAGATGCTTCAGAGTCAATATGCCATGTCTGAGAATTCTTGTTTGTGGTGAAATTTAGTGCAGATATGAACAGTGTGTCTTCAGCTGTTGCGGCATTTCTATATTCAGGCTTTTTCTGCTGAACATCTTTCTTTTTAGTGCACTGGTCTGCTGTGTGTCCTTTCCTTTTACAGTGGTTGCAAAGCAGTTTGCTTCTGCCTTCACAGAGTCTTGGATACCTTCTTTGTTTGCTATTTTTGCTTATTAAAGCACTTTTGGCTTCTTTCTAGTTGGTGCTTGATTTTCTTGATTCTTCATCCATGAGCCTTATACATACATAGTTAAAGGTCAAATCTTCAGTTATGGACTATAGGGCTGATACAAATCCCTAAGACCCCTTGGTCAGGCTATTCAGGATGGTAACATCACATCCTCATTAGTGGTGGTATGCCCACATATTTGCTCTCATCCACCAGCAGGGAAATCTAAGAATCAGATTTTTCATTTCCTCTGCTAGCAGCAACTTGCAGTAAGGAACTTCTGTCTAAGATAACTTTTCTTATCAGCTGAGTATGACTGGTAGGTGTCTTCTAATGCCTTCCAGGTATTCTTTGCCATCTTTGCTCTTGAGCATTGAATTAGCAATTTGCCTTTAACATTAAGGCAAATGCAGTTAAAGGCACTTTGCTCTTTCTTCTGGTACCTTAAGGCTTCCACTCCCACATTTTAGGAGGTCATTCTTCTCTCATGACAATATCCCAATGGTCTCTTTCTTGCAGCAGCATCTTCATCTTCACCTTCCTCAACTGGTTGTTGGATCCATCCAATTTTTCAGCAGAGGGAAAATCCCAGTGATAGCAGCTGTAAACATTGCAGAGAGAGACAGCCTGGGGCTCATAGTCTGTTGTAAGAATCTTGGGGATATGAAAGTGATTGGGAGAACAAGCAGATTGCATGGTCTTTGCATTGTGATTAACTGAATATAAAAGCAGCATTCATACTCTTACATGGTATTAGGCTTGTACCATTGATCATAGTGCCAGAAAGTGCTGTATATTTTGTTATTAATATGATATTTTAGGGTCATATGCATGTCAATTTTGATCCCAAACTGGCACTGTATGGCACCATCTGGCATGCTATGGCACTATTGAGCACTATGATCAGCTGGAATGATGGAACAAGTCTATTGGCTAAAAAACTATGTAGAATAGGCTAGGAAGGTCTTAAGGACATGATTGTGAAGTATGTGGCTTTTTGGACAACTGGGAGAATTTTCATGTTCAGGGTGTCAGGAATTTTGGTGATTGCATTTTGTGTAAACTACAACAAGGGATTTGATCTGTATTCTATAAGACTTGGGGGGTCATGAACTAACAAGAAGCTCTGTGGGTATAAGTTATAATGTAATATCTTGCCAATTCTTTTGGAGTTTTCTGGTATCTCACAGAGCTCATTCAGCTTGAGATGCTCCATGTACAGCTTGGTTATTAATATAAGCTGTGAGTACTAAATGCAGTACCCACTCTTTGCCCAAGAGTTCTCCCCAGAGTCCTACCCAAAGTCCCCCAGTATCCTCCCTTTGATTGCCCCACATGCCCTCCCTCCTATCCCTACCCTTATCTAGTTAGAACACTTACCATAACAGGAAGGTGCTCACACCCCTATCTTATAACACATTGTCTATTATCTAAGCCCCCCTAAGTGATATATATATCTACCCAATTGGACCAAGTGAGAGGACAAGAGGATCTGGACAGAATAAACACAAGTCTTTATTACCTTGCTGACTTGACCTACAAGCTCTCCCACTCACACAGTACAGTCAGTAATAACCCACATATTTGGTGCCATCTCTGTGGAAATAAGCACAAGTGAGGTAATGACTACTACAATCAAACTAAAAACGTACAAGGGAAAGAGAGGGAAAGCCCTTGAGTGGTTTGATAAGTTTGAGAGAGTTGAGGTTGAGGCAGGATGGGACAGCAATAAGAAAGTAAGGGAGTTTGCAAGGCATATGGAAGGGTCAGCATGGCAATGGCATTATGGGTTGGAAGACACGGTTAAAGACAACTGGGATGCATTAGAAGAAGCCTACTAGACACGCTTTCTATATGCTAAAGGATACCACTACAAAACCCTTCTACTGTCCTCACAGAAGAAAAGCAGTGAGAGCTATGAAGCCTACACTGAACTGTTTCTCCAACAAGTTTGATGTCTCCCAAAGGACAAAATTGCTGAATGACAGCTCATGAGGTATTACATCATGGGCTTAGACAACAAAATAAGACATAGGGCATCCAAAGAACAACAATGATGTAAAACGCTGCAAGAGATGGTTGAACAAGTACAAAGGGTCATCTTGCTATGGGGGCTACCTTATAATGATACAAATAATTGAAGGACAGGGATCCCCCGTAAGAAAGGAAAAATTGCCTTCCTAAAAGACCCTGAGTTAGAGGAATTACGGCAAAAGGTCCAAGAGCTCTCAATCAACAATGTCCAAGAAGTCCCCAAAGAAGGTGATAAACTCTGGGAAGCAGTTGTAGATTTAAAGGCCCAGGTACAAGCCCTGACCAAACCAATGGAACAACCGCAACAACAATACCCATGCTATGTATGTGGAGAAGTAGTCCATAGAGCCCACAAATGTGAAAAACTGTACGGACAAGAACCTGTACCAGACACAAAAGAGAAGAAGGCATCAAAAGACAGAGTCCCTTGCCAGGAGGCCAACAGGACTCAGTCAATCTAAGCCCTCCAGTTAGAACAGTCAAAGTACAGAAGAAGAAGCATTGACATGATGCTTCTAGACAGGAGGCAAAGGAACCTGTAGTAGAGGTTCTGTCAACAGGAAAGAACACGGAATTAGGTAAAGCGGTACAGAATGAGCCTTGAGAAGAAGTGTTGAAGCAAACAAAGAACGCTAACACATCTTCCCATGGCCTATTCCCCATAATGAAGGTACTAGAGCAAACCAAGGCAACCCTCCCAGTAACCAATTTACTGGGACTGCCCCCAGCTCTAGTCAAGGAACTAAAGAGGGATTGAAGGAGATAACAACCCTTCATGTCAACCAGACAGTCCTGCAAGAACCAAATAGAGGTACATACGTAAAGGTGTGTATAGAGAATAAGGAGATTCTTGCCCTTATTGACACAGGATCCTCTATGTTGATCATGTCAGAATCATTAGCAAAACATCTAAAGTTAGATATAGTCCGCAACAACACCATTTTGGTATGGCTAGCAAATGACCAACTGGAAACAACAGTAGGAGTGGTGCCTAATTGCCCCATCCAGCTAGGCAACTTGATTATACACCAAGATGTTGTGGTTCTACCTGTTGCAGCCAACAGCTTACTCGTTGGTGAGAAATGGTTTATCCAACATAAGATGGATATACTTTACAGTGCATCTGAACGCAAATGGGATACCAAGAGTATCCCACTGATTCATATCACTGATGAGAATGAGGAATGTAGCAACAGTGTGACAATTGAAGAAGTGAAACCGTTGCAGTCTTCAATCATCACACAAAAGGTGATAGAAATACCACCTGCCAGTGAGATGGTGATCTCATTAGAGACACCAATAGCTTATTTGACAAGCGGAAGAATAATAACCGCAGCAAAGGCATCCAAGCAACTGGATGGAATCTTGATCCCTAAAGTATGGATACTACCAAAATTTGAAACACAAAGTTTGAAGTGCTTAGTGGTCAACAATGGGCAACACACGGTGACATTGCCTAGAGGAGTGCCTTTATTAAACCTAAAGGAAGTTGACGGAAACAACCAAGGACCACCTACAAACAAGGAACCAGATGAAGAACTCCCCAAACTAGATGTGGACCCTGGTCTACCGCCTGCATTACAAGACAAGTTCCCAGAAGGAATATGCCTGCTTGCCCAAGTATTCTCTAAGAACCAAGTAATTGGTCATATATCTGGGGTATATTACCAAATCCACCTCACTGACAAATACCCCATCAAGCAAAAGGCCTATAGGAACTTGAAAATTGACACGGACTATAGACTTGTTCCGTTGGATAGTGCCACATTGAGCCATGAGTGCCAAATGATGCCATAGTGTGCCAGAGAGGCCAAGTGAGCCTCTACCTGGCCACAGAGTGTGAAACATAGCTCTGCATCTTCATGGATAGCAGCCCCTGTGTTTCACCCATTGCGCAGGAGAAAATCCATTTTTTGACCTTTTTTTGTGGATCAATGTAGCTCAGGATGTGTAAGAGCACAGGAGAACTGAAGATATGCATCTGGTACTCAATACCCATGGCACTCTGAATCTAGCTCCTGTAGCTTGTATCATGTCACAAAAATGAATGGCACTATCTTGGTCCACTGGCACTATCTGGCACTATAAGTGCTTTGTATAGCTCTTACTTTAGGGCTAATATTTAAATATAGTGCCAGATAGTGCCAGTGGACCAAGATAGTGCCATTCATTTTTGTGACATGATACAAGCTACAGGAGCTAGATTCAGAGTGCCATGGGTATTGAGTACCAGATGCATATTGTCATTCTGCTTGTGCTCAAACACATCCTGCACAACATTGATCCAAAAAAAAGGTCAAAAAATGGATTTTCTCAGACACAATGGGTGAAACACAGGGGCTGCTGTCCATGAAGATGCAGAGCTATGTTTCACACTCTGTGGCCAGGTAGAGGCTCACTGGGCCTCTCTGGCACACTATGGCATCATTTGGCACTCATGGCTCAATGTGGCACTATCCAACGGAACAAGTCTTATATCAAAGAGACAATTGAAACTTTATTGAAAGATGACATCATTACAGAGAGCCAGTCTCTGTGGGCCTCCCCTGTAATGATAGTCCCAAAGAAAGACAGAAAGCAACACTTTTGCATTGACTACTGAAAATTGAACGCCTTCACCTGGAAGGACGTGTATCCACTACCGCAAATAGACAACCTGTTGGACAGATTAATTGGAGCCAAATATTTTAGCTCTCTTGACTTAATCTCTGGGTATTGGCAAGTAGAAGTAGCCCTGGAAGATTGACCCAGAACCACTTTATAACATCATTTGGATTGTACAAATGGAACTGACTACCCTTTGGCTTGTGCAATGCCCCCACTATGTTCCAAAGGATGATCAACAAGGTGCTAGAAAATCTACAATGGGAATGCGCTCTTGTGTATATAGACAACATCACAATATATTCCCCCAATGTAGAAGAACATATACACAATGTGCAACGTATCCTGACAGCTCTCCTTGAGAACCAACTCAAACCACATCCCAAGAAGTGCCATTTCCTGTATACAAAATTGCTGTTCCTGGGCCACAAGATCTTGGCAGATGGAACATACCCATCTACTTCACTCCTGAAAGCTGTTCAAGATACACCTGCACCAAAGGATATTAATGCAGTGTTGGGATTCCTAGGATTAGCCGGCTACTATTGCCACTTTGTCAAAAACTTTGCAACAATAGCAGCCCCCCTGTAAAAATTGACACAAAAAGGCCAATGTTTTGTATGGTTGGAGCCTCAAAAGAGAGCATTTGATCAGCTGAAACATTCCCTAACATCACCGTCAGTGTTACGTTTTCTCAATTGGGATACAAGATTTTTTATTAACTGTGATGGAAGTCTCACCTGTATAGGCGCCATACTGGGACAATATCACCAAGCCAACAAATTCCACCCAATTGGTTACATTAGCCATTTGCTAAACAAACACAAATGTCACTACCCTGTTACCAAGATAGAATGTCTGGCTGTTGTTTATTCAGTTAAACAATTCCACACATACATACATGGTTGCCAATTCACAATAGTAACAGACCACAGCGCACTGGTCTGGCTGATGAAAACTAAAGACTCTATGGGTTGACTAGCATGTTGGGCCCTCCAACTACAAGAATACAACTTCAAAATAATTCATTGTGCAGGCAAGAAACACCAAGACACAGACTTCCGCAGTTGCTATCCCATTTGCCAGGTACTCATCAACAATGACTACAAAGACGTAATCTGCTTTAAAAGAAGAGGGAAGTACCCCAGACATGTCATTACAAACAAGCACAAGAGAGACTTTTGAAAGAAATGGTGTCAGTACAAAGTACAAGAAAACCAATTGTGGTTCCTCCAAGAACAGTTCAGAGTTGAGGTACCCCAGGTACCTGCCTGCAGAGAAATCATACAAGTAAGACATATGTCATTAGGACACACTAACCCACTAATGACATACAAGATGTTAAGAAAGACGTTTTATTGGAAAGAAATGATGACCAATGTTGTGCATTCACTACAAAGATGCTCCACCTGCAAAAGATTTAACTAGAGTCAAAAGGTAGGGACAACCACACCAAAACCACTTGACCTAACCTTCCATTGGGTAGGGATTGACTTTGTTGGGCCCTCTAGGAAAACAAAGAAAGGAGAACAATACATAATAATTGCTAACAATTATTTCTCAAAGTGGGTAGAAGCCCAAGCTGTTCAAAATAAAGACCAGAAGACAACTGCCCAATTCATTCTAGAACACCTCATCTGCCAGCACAGATATCCTCAGATAATCCTGTCCAACAATGGTGGCTCCTTCCTGAACAACACCGTGGCCCATTTGTGCAAAATGATGGGCGTGAAACAGGTCTTCATGGCCGTGTATCACCCCCAGACCAACAGACTAACCAAGAGGATGAACCAGACATGTTGCCGCATACTAGAGAAGCTCCACTGGCAACTTCCCCAATCATGGGCCAAGCTACTCCCACTGACACTTCTAGCAATGCATACAATACCAAATAAAACAACAGGTTTCTCCCTGTACAAAGTTCTGTATGGACAAAGGCCCAAGTGGCATGAAGAAGCTGGATTGACAATGGAAGGTGTCCCCTTGACAACACATAACAACTTTGTAGAAAGGTTGATACACTGTATTGCCCACCTATACATAAAAGTGTTCAAAAATGTTGACAAGCACATTCCCCCTCCACCCAAAAATGAAAAACTAATGGGACAAAAGTGGAAACCAGGCACTACAGTGTGGTACAATCAAACCATAGCAGGCTTCAAGTTTTGCCCACAATTTACACCCCAATGGATTGGCCCTTGCACCATCATTAGTTTGGACCACGGGCCAGAGTACACCATTACCCTGAACAATAAGACAATCAGCAACATAGTGCCACCCATCTGAAACCGTCTCATGATGATCCACTTATCATCACCAAAGCTGAAGTGTGATTAAACAATTATCAGGACAAGGATAGAGGAAGACACGGGATACATACAAAGTTTAAGTTCATACTGGACACAGTTAGACAGAAGACACAAGGAATCAACTGTCACACCCTTGCAAGACCTTGAGAGCCCCCCTATTTTGTTGCATATTTGCCATTGATAGATACCATGGTTGTTGAAGTATACCCAGACCTGGCACAAGCTGCAAGAGCACCAGAAGTAGAACTCCCAATTGAAGGACTCCTCCAAGAAATTTGCAAACATCTTGAACCATATTTCCAAGAAGGAACCATCTTAGAGAAGATACTCAAATGGATTAAATAAACCGGTCAGTTAACCCATGCAATCCACCAAGTTGCTGTGTTACAACTATTACAGCAGCTTACCATAGGACAACTCAGGAACCAGTACAAAGTCCAACTCCAAGAAGCCAAAGAAACTGCCACAGACTCTGTAGAAACTGTGAGGCAAGTACAAAAGCGCCTTGATTGTGCCACAATTTCTACAGAAGAACTACAATACATCTTGGAAGAAGCAAAAACATGTTATCAACAACGGGTGACTGCCAACCAAGTGTACGCCCTCTTCAAAAGGTCCTCTGCTGTCATATTGAACACAAAAAGGACAAGCCCTGACAATGTTTGCAAGATAAAGAAGCAAGACTTTATCACGCTATTGCTCCTTTTCTTGTTCTCCAACCCTCCTAAGGAACTTACTCCAAACCCTATGGTTTGCCAACTATTTGGCTCTGTGGAAAACATCCCTCAAGCAATGCAAGCTGCACCTCACTCTGCTGCCAAAGGGTATCAGGTATTTGCCAACAACCCCCTTGCAAGTGACAACCAGCAATGGTACTATGGTGACTCCCCATGCTCTGTGAACAAAATCAACCCTGGAGAAGCAAGTTAGTCAAAAGAACTTTGAGGACAAAGCTCCCTCTTAACCCCTGGGATATGTGAGTACTAAATGCAGTACCCACTCTTTGCCAAAGAGTTCTCCCCAGAGTCCTACCCAAAGTCCCCCAGTATCCTCCCTATGATTCCCCCACATGCCCTCCCTCCAATCCCTACCCTTATCTAGTTAGAGCACTTACCATAACAGGAAGGTGCTCACACCCCTATTTTATAACACATTGTCTATTATCTAAGCCCCCCCATGTGATATATATATCTACCCAATTGAACCAAGTGAGAGGACAAGAGGATTTGGACAGAATAACCACAAGTCTTGATTACCTTGCTACCTTCTATTGGAAGCTATTCTGAACCAAGTGGTACTGACTTGACCTACAAGCTCTCCCACTCACCCTGTACAGTCAGTAGTAACCCACATATGTTTTGTGAATATTTAGGAGGAATTACAAACTTTTACAACACTCCTACTTAACTAGGTTTTAATACTGACTAGTCCTAATTTTGACCTTAGTCATGCAAACTTATCCCTAGCTAATGGTTTGAGAAGTATGTCTGCACTCATCTCATCTGTAAATCAGTAAACAAAATTCACAAAGTTACTCTTTATAGCTTTACGTATGAAATGGTCTGTAATATCCATGTATTTAGTACTAGCATGAAAGGTTTGATATCTACCCTATTGTATACGTCCTTGATTGTCTTAAAATAAAGTTACAAGCATTTTTTTAAGTAAGCCTAAATCTTTAAGAGGTTTCCTCAGCCACATTGCTTCTCTTGTAGCCTCACAGGCTGCCATATACTCTGCCTCTGTGATAGAAAGTGCTATGGTTGGTTGCATTCTTGAATTCAATGAAATTGCTCCTTTACAGTATAGAAAGGTGTATTCTGTGGTGGATGATCTGTCATCCAAATTTCATCCCCAATCAGCATCAGGGTATCTCACAAAATCTTGTTCTGAATTCATGTAAGTGTATCTCAAGCAGATGTCAGCAGTTCCTTTTAGGTATCTAGAAATCCACTTAACTGCTGCACTTCAATGATATACATTGGACTACTGACCATAGATTGATTGGGAAAGTCAAAGCTCTCAAATTTGGCTTAATGTCACTGCTCATTCACTGGCTCCCACACATCCTGGTCTTCAGCTGGCACTGCATGGTTTAGCACCTTGTCTGCCAGTCTTTGCAATAAATCCTTGCAATACTCAAGTGCATTTTCTTGAGCATTGCTCTTGGAGAAGTGCTGCAACATCTTGGTATACCTATTAATGTTCTAAGATTTCACTGAAGGGATTGTGACAGCCTTTTGAGTTCTTGACCTTGTTACTTTGTGTGTTGGAGGGATCTCCACTCTGTCAACAACAGAATGCATGTAGGATGTGGTGGACAAATTGCCTTTCTCTGCAAGCTCATCTGCCTCACCAGAGTGTACCTCAACTAGCTCTACTTGCAACTCTTGTGAAAACATCTGTTTTCTTATACTTCCCTTTTACTTACTTGGGTAGACAATTTTCCTTTTGTCTTCTCCTTTGTCACTGCCAGGTCTCACACTGCTACTTTGACAAAGTGCTTCTTGTACTGAACTATTTTTTTCTTCCTGCTAGATGCTGCTCTGATGCATCTGTATTGGCCTGCTTGTCTCTTGCTGGCATGCTGTGGGCAACTCAACACTTTGTTTCTGCCTGTCTTGGGCACTTAGCCCAAGCTATGATGGGCTTTTGAGGTAGCCGCTTGTCTTTATCACTGCCAGCTCCTTCACTGCTACTTTGACTGAGTGCTTCTTGAGTAGAACCATGCTATCTCCTTGGTTTATGTTATGCTGGCTCATCTGAGTCTGCTGGCTTTTCCCTCATTGGCACTCTTCTGGCTACCCAACCTGTCTCTGATGCTTGTATACAGCTCTCAGCCCTGCTTGTGAAGGGCTCTTCAGGAAGCCACATGTCTTCAGACATTGCACCTTTGGTCTTCTACCTTTGATAGTCTCTGTTATTCTTGAGATGCTTTCTTAGCATATCAATGCTAGCCCAGTATCTATTTGCTTGTTTGAGTCCAGGATAATGCTCATGGAGCATGTCATGAGTATGCTGCTAGACCTTGAGTTCCTGAAGGTCCCATGGTATGCTGGCCTTAAGGTGTTGGTGTGCTAGATTTCTAACAGCATGTTGAATGTTAGCCCACTTTTCATTTTTGCACTCAACTGCTCAATGGATCTTCAATGTCTCTTGACTCTTAGGGCTTGGCATAAACATTACATTCTCTCCCTCCTTTGCTGTGATAGGTTTTTCTATGGGCTTTATCAGCTGCTGCAGTTGTTGTGCTTCAAAGACAGTACAGTATTCCGCTACTGATATGTTGGGGAATGGCTCAATGGTTGGTTGTGACATTAAGCTACTTGAGTTGCTTCTTTGCAGCAAAGATATTGCTTTCTCCACTGGGATATGGCTAGCTCTACACATATTATCTGCTTATCCTATTTCTGGACTATTTCCTGTCTTCTAGGCCATTGCATCTATTCTATCAACCACTGCACCTAATTGCCTCAACAATTCTTTGGCCTTATATTCACATAGGTATTGACAAAAAAGTCATATAACAGCATTACCTTGTTGGGTGTCAAGCTGTTTACCCCATGGACAAGACCACTATGATTCAATGACTTAAGAGAAAAAGATCATGTGGCTATTGTAGCAAGCCTCTTGACCATGAAGCATGCATACAGCATAGGAAGTATTACAAGGATTGCTGCCAGTGCTTTGCCATGCAAGTCATATTTGACTACTCACCTGTCACTAATGATCCAACAATATCTTGCCAGCTGCTTCATACTTCTGTAAAAGCACCTAGCTGTACCTGTCACCTAGTGCAAACTGAGTAAGGCAAGTTTGTGATGCCTCTGGGCTCACCCCAGCATTTTGAATATGGCATGCAGAGTGCTAACTCTGAAGAAGCAGGCTCACTGATGCATTGTGAGCCAATCTTCCCAGACAACAGTACCATTCATGAGCCTGGCAAAATCCCATTATGCAATGAGACAACACCTGTGGAAATATTGCCAAAGAGACTTAACGGGGTCAAGTGTGCCCAGTAATTCATCTACTGATGAATGATGCGATGTTGCGGTTAGAGAAGCGGTGCATTTCCGCTAATATCAGCAATGGGGGATTTGAGGATTTACTATTACTTCTTGCCAAGATCATCACAGGATGCAACTTACCATGTACATGGTATAAATAGACAACCCTCATGCTGCTGGTAGCATGTGACCAAGAGCCTGTTCTGATACCAGCATGTGCTAACACTTGCTTGACATTCATATCAGGAAATGCACCATTGCAACATATCCAACTTGTCAGGTATCCACCACCACTAGGGGATAACATGGTTATTACTCCAGATATATTTTGGTAATACCCATATAAAAAGCTCACACAGTCCAACACATATTGTGAAGTTATAAAGTACTGCACTCAGTATCAATCAAGCAGAAATATATTCAGTCTGTTTGATGGCAAACATTACAAACAGCTTAGAAGCCAGAGCTATTTTCAAGGTATGTATCACCATGCTTTTGCCTTGGCAGTTGATGGTTTCTCATTTAACAAGTACTCTACTACCAAATCCTGCTGGCCATTGATACTTATCTATCTGAATCTGCTGCCTATCTTGCACTATCAGGGCAGAAATCTGATGGTAGTCTCTGTTGCAATTTAAGAAGTGATTTGGATATAAGGAACTTATCAAGAAATAGTGATAATAGTTGAACTGTTGTTTATTCATAAAGAAGCTCAGTATTTATACCTTTGTAGAAGTAATACAGCTGCAACACTAAGTAGGGAGGGTTTCTCAATATTCAGGAGCATTCTGTAACAGTTTCAGGGTTAGTACATAATGTTTGGTAATAGTGCTAATTTGATCCTGACTATAGGGGAATAATCATAAGATCATATATCTGGAGAAAGTGGCGAAGTAAAGGCAGTAAATGAGTCCTACAGTGACTAAGACTAGCCTAGAATTGTTAAGTAAATTTTTAGCTGCTGAATGATACCAAATAGTCCAATATTTCAACACTCCCCCTCAACTAAATAATTTCTTAATCCCAATTTCTCTCTAAGGATCTCAAACTGTGGCCTAGCTAGTGGTTTTGTCAATATGTCTGCCACCATTTTGTCAGTTGGGCAGTAAACCAGCTCTACTAAGTTATTTTCTACAGCTTCCCTCACAAAGTGATGCTGTATATCAATGTGCTTAGTTCTGGCATGATTAGTAGGATTTCTAGCTAATGAAATACAACTTTGATTATCCTTGTAAATACATGTTGGTTCACCTGAATTAAAACCTAAGTCTTTGAATAATTTTTGTAGCCATATAGCCTCCTTAGTTGCTTGACATGCAGCCATATATTTGGCTTCAGTTGTAGATAGTGCCACAGTTGGTTGTTTCTTGCAATTCCAAGTAATAGCTGCACCAGCATAAAGAAATACATAGCCTGTGGTAGAGCGTCTGTCAATCAGATCTCTACCCCAATCTGAATCACTATAACCATCAAATTTTCGCCTATTAGCTGCTCCAGAGTATTCCAGTACCATATTTATGGTACCTTGTAGATATCTGAAAATCCGCTTAACTGCTGCAATTTGATCTGATCCATAATTCTGCATGAATTGACTGACTATTCCAACTGCTACTGCAATATCTGGACGTGTAGACACCATCAAGTACATTAGGCTACCGACCATTGATTGATAGGGAAAGTTTTGGTCCATATTTGAGCCGTTTTCATCCATAACTGGCTGAGATTTGCTTAATTTCAGGTTATTGTCCATAGGGGTTGCTGCAGGTTTGCAATTTTCCATTTTGAAGCGTCTAAGAATGTCCCTGATGTACTTAGACTGATTCAGCACAATTTTCTGCGTAGGTATGTCAAATTTGACCTCAATTCCAAGAAAATAGCTCAATTTTCCAAGATCTTTCATCTCAAACTTGCTGAAGAGATCTGATTTCGTCTGTTTAAGTGCCTCTTGATCACTTGTAGCTATAATTAGGTCGTCCACATAAAGAACTAGGATGATCACACCCTTTTTGAGCTGTTTCACATATATACTGTGATCTGCAGTGCTACGAGAGAACCCAATTTCCTCTAGATATGTGTCAATCTTGTTATACCATGCTCTGGGTGCCTGCTTAAGCCCATACAACGATTTTCTAAGTTTGCACACCTTATGGGGGCTTTTTGGATTGGTAAAACCTTCTGGTTGCTCCATATATATAGTTTCTTGCAAATCCCCATTTAGAAAGGCTGTTTTGACGTCCATTTGGTGTAGATCTAGACTGTGTACAGCTGCCAGGGCTAGAACTGTCCTAATAGAGTTAAACTTGGCAACCGGAGCAAATGTTTCCTTAAAGTCTAGTCCCTGGATCTGGGAATAGCCTTTAGCTACCAATCTAGCCTTGTACTTATCAACGGCACCATTTGAGGTTATCTTGATCTTATAGACCCATCTACATCCTATTGGCTTTCTCCCATTTGGTAAATCTACCAGTTCCCACGTTTTTGCCTTGATCAGTGATTGGTACTCCTCCTGCATGGCTTGTTGCCACTTAGTAGCATCTGGACCTTGCATTGCCTGTTCCAGATTCTGAGGTTCGGCACATAAGGCAAGATAAGCTTCTTCATGATCATTGGATGTCTGCCACCAGGATCCAGGGGCATTTCTTATTCTGGTAGATCTCCTAACTGGGATAATCTGTTCTGATCTGGAACTGGTAGAAGTATCTTCCATCTCTGGCTGGATTTGGTACGTATCTTCTTCATTTGTGTTGATTGCATCATCACGCAGCTGGCCAATGATTTCTGTGGCTTTCTGATCTGAATTCTCCTCAAATACAACATCCCTGCTCTTGATCAGCTTCTGAATTTCGCCATCATACACTCTATACCCTTTAGTACCTTCACAATACCCAAGAAAGATCCCTTTTCTACTCTTTGGTTCCAACTTTGAGCGTTTTTTGTCAGGGATGTGATAAAAAACATCACTGCCAAAGATCCTGAGGTGCTGGAGATCTGGTTTTTTGCCTGTATATGCTTCAAAGGGTGTAGAATCACGTAGTGCTGTTGTTGGGCATCTGTTCTTGATGTATACAGCGGTAGCAACAGATTCAGCCCAAAACTTGTAGTCCATTCCCTTATCATGTAGCATAGATCTTCCCATCTCTACTATTGTTCTGTTTGCACGTTCTGCTACTCCATTTTGCTGTGGAGTATGAGGAACTGTGGTCTGTTGAAGTATACCAGTAGACAAGCAGTATTTTGCAAACTCCTTTGAGCAGTATTCTCCTCCATTGTCACTTCGTAGTACCTTCAATTTACACCCAGTTTGTGTTTCTGCCATGTTCTTGAAGTGCTTAAACGTCTCTAAAGCTTCATCCTTTGTTTTGAGGAAGTACACCCATGTATATCTTGTCTTGTCATCAATAAACGTCATAAAGTATCTCTTGGCTCCAAAGGACAGTGTTCTCATGGGGCCACATATGTCTGAGTGTACAATAGCCAATATTTCGGTGGTATTGATGCCTTCTGAGCTCTTGAAACGTTGCCTAGCTTGTTTGCCATATGAACATCCTTTACAAACATTCAATTTGATCGGAATTGAGTATTTTAGGCCCAAAACAAGCTGATTTTTCACCAATTGGCTCATTTTCTGTTCCCCTATGTGTCCTAGCCTCCTATGCCACGTCTCCCAGTTGGTTTCATCGGTTTCAGCAATGTTGACATACTCAGGTACAATGATCTTGCATTGTAACTTGTATATATTGTGATCTCTGATTCCCGAAGCTAATTTTTGTCCATTTTCACTCAATATTGAGCAGCTCAGCTTAGTAAAAACGAATTTCAGTCCCTGAGTAGTTGCTTTACTGACTGAGAGTAGGTTCTTAGCTATTCCAGGTACATAGAGTACGTCAGTCAGTTTTGCTGTTGTTGCCCCTGAGTTATCACTCATATTTAGTTGTATGGACCCACTGGCGGTAGCTTCCAATGCAGAGTTATCTCCCAGATAAACCTTTCTTACGGGAATAGTCTTTAAGTTGCTGAACCAATCCTTTATACCACAAATATGCTGTGATGCTCCAGAGTCAATATACCATTCATTACTTCGGTTACTTGCACTCTCTTGTACAGTGACAAATAGCTGTTCATCAGTAGTTATATGGTTTGCCTGCTCTAGTTTCTGTTTTTCGTCTGCTTGTTTCTTCTTGCATTCTCTTGCCCAGTGTCCTGGCTTCTTACAGTAGTTACAGCAGCCAGGTTTTCTTCGGTTTTGTTGCTTTCCCTTCTTTTCTGTATGCCTTTCTGAACTGAATAAAGCATTATCTTCAATTTTCTCTGCTTGGTCATTACGTCTGAGTTCTTCATGGAGAAGTCTTCCTTTGACATAGTCTAAAGTCAAGTTGTCTTCTCTGCTTTCAAAAGAAAGTATGAGTGGCTCATACTCGTCTGGTAGGCTGCAAAGCAGACAGAGTATCTTTTCTTCATCATCTACACCAGCATTAATACTGTAAAGTTCTTCTGCAAGTGTCTCCATTCTGGTAATGAGTTGTAGCATGTCATCATCTGGCTTTTTTCTCATGTTGAAGAACTTTCGTTTCAAATAAAGCTTGCTTGATACTGACTTTGCTCTAAAGATCTTCTCCA
Organism: Basidiobolus meristosporus CBS 931.73; assembly: GCA_002104905.1. Lineage (NCBI taxonomy): Eukaryota > Fungi > Basidiobolomycota > Basidiobolomycetes > Basidiobolales > Basidiobolaceae > Basidiobolus > Basidiobolus meristosporus. Next base: position 33,562 of record MCFE01000463.1, on the reverse strand, counting down.
AGGATTCCCATGCTGCTTTGGCAGTATTTGAGGCATGGATTTGTCCAATGAAGGAGTCTTGCACATTGATGCATATTGCATTGAAGGCCTTTCTCTCCTTCTCTTGAAACTTCTCCACATCTTCTGCTGTTCCTTTGGGCTCAACTTCCTTTCCTGTTACTATATTCCAAAGCTTTCTTTCCTCAAGGTGGATCTGCATCTTGATTCTCCAAAGTCTGTAGTTCTTCCCATCAAACCTCTCCTTTACAGGGAAGATGTTGGTATTGCTTTGTTTGCTGGTAGAAGTCATCTTTAGAATAGATTAAGGCAATCGGGGCTCATAACCTGTTGCAATTTAAGAAGTGATTTGGATATAAGGAACTTATCAAGAAATAGTGATAATAGTTGAACTGTTGTTTATTCATAAAGAAGCTCAGTATTTATACCTTTGTAGAAGTAATACAGCTGCAACACTAAGTAGGGAGGGTTTCTCAATATTCAGGAGCATTCTGTAACAGTTTCAGGGTTAGTACATAATGTTTGGTAATAGTGCTAATTTGATCCTGACTATAGGGGAATAATCATAAGATCATATATCTGGAGAAAGTGGCGAAGTAAAGGCAGTAAATGAGTCCTACAGTGACTAAGACTAGCCTAGAATTGTTAAGTAAATTTTTAGCTGCTGAATGATACCAAATAGTCCAATATTTCAACAGTCTCACTGGTATCTGGGCCTATATTGCCGTCTAAACTGGATTGCTACCTGTATCCATTGCTGGATGGATTTTATATGCCCTCCAGCAGAATAAAAGTAAATGGCAGTCATGGCAAAGTGCATTTCATTATCTGCATTGGAGATACCCCAGCTATGAGCAAATAGCCAGCTTTTCTGCACACAATGGATGGTATTGCTGTTAAACATGTGATATCCATGGGTCTTACTCCATAACTAACCCGTATTATATACCACAACACCAACACTAAAATCATCATTTTCCACAGAGAGAATGTATAGAAGTTAGCATGCAATTGCAATAGAGTTGGCAAGCTATAAGCAATCAGCCAGAATATGGAATTGATTGGAAACCAGATATACTTAAGATACAGGGTATTTGTTAGAGCAAAAGCCCTCCTCTGGTAGCAATGCATTTGCTTTTTGGCAATATCCATACACTGGCAACCAAGTTGCATATGGGGCATTTCAAGCCAAATGAGTCCTTAAGAATACCGGAAATATTTGAATGATTGGCAAGATATTACAGAGTATCCACTACCCAAAGCAGCTCTCACAAGCTCCAATCAACATTCAGACACATATGTCACACTACAAGTGCAAGGACTAGATGAACTGGGTATGTATTTATTCAAGTGGCCTTCTGAAGCTATTTCTACCAACAGTACTTTAGAAGCATTGGGAGTTAAATGTGTACATTGTAGGGATACTTATCCAGAAGCAGATCACTAATGTTAACTTGGCACATCTAAAGCTTTTGTGCAAGTGGTTAGTAATGGGATTTCAGAGGCTGTACCTCAAAAATAAATCTTAACATGTAGATCCCTGCTGCTACAGTATTCATTTGCTACTCCATCTTACTTGGTTTGCTGGGTATATTGGACCTTGCTTCACCTTTTGGGAGTTTCCTATGGTATGGCAGTTTTGGGAGATAGGAAGCCAAGTCAAGTTGCAGGTACAAACATATCCCAGTCCCATCAAGAATATTACCTTCAAGTCTGTCACAAATAAGCTGAGTTGGCACATGGAGGACAGTTAGGAATAATTGGAAAATACTAAGGACAGATGTACAGAAATAGAAATTTTGAGTATAATCTAATTGGGTGATGATGATGCAATCAATTGAGTCATAAGTCACAGCCCACATTAGGAAGCACATTTAGTCAGCAACTGACAAAATGTATATAAAGAGCTGCTGGAATCTGAATAAAGATCAGTTCAAGTTTTGATGAATACAATACTGGCTAAACTTCCTATTCCTCCACAATTCTTATGTCAAGACTTGTAACATTGGTAGCAGCAATCACCAGAAACCACCCCCCCTCCTGAATAAATAAGCCCCCCCTCAAGATATCTGAAAATCAAGAATGGAAGAATGCTATGCCGCAAATCATGGTCCATCAGCAACAGTTACTCCAGATCCTTAGTCAGCAGCAACAAAGAATGACTACCATGGTGCAGAACCAGCAAAAACCATGTCAAGAGCAACCTTAGTGTGAAATTGGGGAGCCCACAATGACTAATCAGGGAGGCTACAGTCACTATAAAAGAAGCTAATCAGTTGCAGTGCCAATAGAAATAGATGCTGTGCAGAAGAATCTGTTGAAATATTGGACTATTTGGTATCATTCTACAGCTAAAAATTTACTTGACAATTCTGGAATAGTCTTGGTCACTGCGGGACTAACTTACAGCTCTAACTTTGCCCCTTTCTTCAGATCTGCAATCTTATGATTATTCCCCTATAGTCAGGATCAAAGCACTAATACTAACTATTATATACTAACCCTGAAACTGTTACAGAATGCTCCAGAATATTGAGAAACCCTCCTTACTCAGTATTAGAGCTGTGTTACTTCTACAAAGGTATAAATACTGAGCTTCTTTATTAATAAACAACAGTTCAACTATTATCACTATTTCTTGATAGGTTCCTTATATCCAAATCACTTCTTAAATTGCAACAGTGTCAAGTAGGCATTTGCAATCCACTTCTGGATAAAAATACCTACAATGTCCACATATGACTCCCAATGCTTCCAATGTACTATTGGTAGGAATGGCTTTAGAATGCCACTTGAATAAATCCGTATCCAGCTCATCCAGTCTTTGCATTTGTTGCTTATGCATATGAATAATGATTGGAGTCTGTGAGAGGTATACTCTGTGAACAGATGCTTCAGATTATGCAATTGGTGGAGTGTTGAGCCCAGAATACAAGGAAAAGGACTACCCAATTACCTTTGAGTTCAAGAAACTGAGCTCAGCAGAACAAAACTATTCAGTGCATCAAAAGAGATGCTTGCTATAATGCACTGTTTGAAGACATGGAGATGCTATATGGAAGGAGTCAAATGCACTGTGAAGACTGATCATGCCTCTCTCAAGTATAAAATTACTCAGAAAGTACTCTCCAGAGGATTGTCAAGATGGAGTGAATACATCAGCAATTTGACTTAGAGATTGTCTACTGCCCTGAGATAAATGAATAATTGCTGATGCCTTATCAAGACTAGAACAAGTTGCACAATTCAGCTTAGTGCATGAATCAGATTGGCCTAGCCTATTACCAAAGTGCTTGGACAACCAAGCCATTCCTAATGAGGTGGATGAAGAGATCAAGAAGATAATCTGGGATGAAGCCAGCAAGTTTGTAGTACAGGATGAAACACTCTACAAAGTTGATGATGGAAGCCCTATTGCATATTGCCCTCATGTTGCTTGCCTGAATTTAATACATAAACTACACAATGGATGTGTACATCTTGGAATAGAAGGAACCTTTAGTCATGTGAAAGCCAGAGCATGGTGGCCCAGAATGAAACATGCCCAAATTGCCAACTCAACCAAGGCCAACCATAGAGAATTGCTGAACTCTTCCCCTTGGAGCCTGCAAGACCATTTGAAAGATGGGGAATTGACTCTGTTGGGAGACTGCCAACTATCAGGAAATGCAACCGTTGGATCCTAGTAATAATTGACAATGCCACCAAATGGCCAGTGGCTAAAGCTGTACCCATAGCCAGTGAACAAGATGTTGCAAGTTTCATCTACCATGAGATCCTTATGAAGCTTGGATGCCCTGTAGAGATTCTATCCAATAGAGGTGCAAGCATTATGGCAAAGACATTGGAAGCTTACCTGGAAATGCAGCAGATCAAACACTTGAAAATCTTGGCATATCACCCCAGAACTAATGGAGTCACTGAATGGTTTAATGGATTATCCGGAAAAATGCTTACCGAGTATGCAAATGTAGTTGTCAGTAGTTGGGATGAGTATATAGACTAAGCACTCTTTGCATGTAGAGTCAGAGTACACAACACCACCCAAGAATTGTCATTTTACTTGGTGCATGGGTGTAAACCAAGGATTCCAGGGGATCTAACACAACCATAGCTTACAGACACCTTAGAAGTTGAACTCAGTCAGCCATGTAGACACCAGCAGCTGGAAAAAAGACGTCAAGAGACACGCACCAAAGTTTTCAATGTGCAGAAAGGATGAAGCAGGGATTTGGTATGACTATAGCACTGGAAGCATTGACAGTTAGGAACTTTGTATTACCAAGAAACAACACTCAGAAGAAGTTTGAGCCACAATGGTCAAGACCATTCAAAATTATCAGAGTATGTCCATTTGCAACTTACTAACTAGTGGATAAACAAGGCAATATCTGGGAAGACTCAATGCATAGGGACAGACTCAAACTTGCAAGACTTGCTGATAATACTGAACCATCAAGATATTGGTACCACAAGTAAGAGATTCAGGAGAACCCTCTCAACATTAATGGGGGAGAATGTTATGATCTACTGCTTGAATGTTTAAGTAAGATCAATTTTTAGTCAAATCAGTAGCATTAGTAAGCAAACAAATCAGCAGATCCTTATTGGACAGATATAAATATATTAAGTAGGATTTAATTGGGTGATGATTATGCAATCAATGGAGTCATCAGCCATAGCCTACATTAGGAAACACAATTAGTTGGCAATTGATCTGGCAAAATGTAAATAAGGAGCTGCTGGAACCTCAATAAAAATCAGCTCAAGTTTTAGTGAATACAATACTAGCTTAACTCCCTATTCCTCTACAACTTGTATATCAGCACTTGTAACAGTATTTTAGACATTGCACCTACATGAAGGTAAGATTCAGTGACAACCTGTCATATTAAGCATTTTAAATAAAGTTGTGGCACTACATACTCACATATATGTAACACTTTTTCCTCTTTAGTTTGACTCACCACCATATATATGCCACTGAACAATAAAGCAAAGTTGTCTGGTTCCCAGGAAAACCCCACCACTGATGGCAGCAGAAGAAGGGTTGGACAACAGCTTGCTTTGACATTCAGTGTAACAAGCAGGGCCACATCCAAAAAAAGACTATGTCAATAGTGTGCCCACTGAAGGTAATAATGTGGACTCCTCAGGCTCTTAGTGAAGTGAGGAATTGAGAACCTCAGCAGAGCCACAAGCTGACTATTATGCTCAGGCAGATGAGAATGTAGCAAGCACAGTACCCTCAGTTGAAGACCAGCAAGTAGCAATCATAACATCACCACCACCCATATTAGTAAGTAGACTGATTCCATTGTACTGTGCCAGGGTGTGCAGCACAATCAGTGGTCTCTAAGAACAATCTGGCTCCAAATTATAGCTAGCAGTAGTTAGGATTGCTCTTGAGCAATTTTGCACCATGTGGCACAATCTTGCACACTATGGCACAATCTGACATGGTGAGGTTGGCTCAAATGATTGTGTCTACTTGTAATGATTGCATTATGTGCGCAATTGGATACTACTATTATGGTAGGTAATATCTAGTATTTGGATATGTTTCTTTATGTAACTGGAAATAAATGCATACGACACTAAAAACTACTCTGATACTTACCATCAAGGCTACCATCACTCCTATTTGATGGTATCTTGGTGGTTAATTAGTCCAAAAGTATCCTGAGGCTGTCAGCCCTCAATAGGTACTCTGACCATACACAAGCTACCTGGTTTGCCATCATATATCCCATTTTGCCCATTAAGCAAGCACACAACCAATTTTCTAGGCGCAAATCAGCTCAAATAGCTGCACTATTGTTACAGATAATTACATATATGCAGGGTGCTTGTTTATGGGGGTTCTGTCTCAAATGTGAGAAAATCTTGATTTTACTTATATCAAAAATTTAATGATCAGCAATTTGCAATGGTTCAATTTGGATCACAACAACAATGAGTCATTTGATTTATGACAAATAATAGCAATTCAATGCAAGCGCATCATCTTCTCAAAGGTTTTTTTCCCAAGGGGATTACTACTGAAGCATCTGGTAGGGATTTGCTTTGCACACCTAAACTACTTGCTTGTTGACTAACCTCTAGGCTACTTGCGTATTTATAGTCAGTGTTTTGCCTCCTAGTTAATGAGCTCATGCTGCAGCTTGGCTGCGCCAAATTGCACTGGATGAGGCTACTCAACCAGCCTGCAGTGCTACACATTGATGTGTTCTTTTACTTGCCAGAGGCTCTGATGGTGGAGGCACTTCATGTGGGTCATCATCAGTCAGTTCACCCAAAGTAACTTGCTAATAGTCAGGTGTAATGGCATGTGAAAGCATGACTTGATGCACTGGTATGTCCCTTGGCTGAGTTTGATGTGATGCCACTTGTTGATACAGCTTGGCCTGCTCCAATGGGCTTGTGTCTAAATGAGCAGTTTGGCAAGTTCTGGTGGTTTTGCTCTGAAGTGCAAGCATTGACCAAACATATGTTGACCTGATGCGGGGCATTCTTGTGAAGGGTGTTGGTGTAGTTTAGACTGACATGTGCTGGTGCACTGAAGTTGCAAGGTATGGTAAGGAATCTAGCAAGGCATACTGCTGCAATCTTGACACTGTTACTTGTGGTATGTATTCTTCCTCTTGAAGCTAACCTTCTGAGTCCTTAAGGTAATCACTTATCCACTATCTGATACTTTGGAACTGCTGCCTGGATGAGTCTGGTGTATTTTGCTCTTGGAAGCTACTTAGCTCTACTAATATATCACATAGTACATTAGTAATTTGAGACAAAAATCTCATTCAAATCTCTTTTTTTTGAGTACTGATTCCTTATTGGTTGGTTGTGCCCAGCCCCTTAGAACCATTCAACACCTACTTAGAATACTCTTAGCTTATTCTGATGTCATTGAGATTTTGATTGATCTCTGGAACCTTCTGGAACACCATGATTATTAATCACTTAGCCAGTGAGAAAATTATGTAAGGGAGGCCATCCCTCAGCAATAAATCACCATCCCTTTCATCAATATACCAACTTGTTTATTAGCGTGATCACTGCTACCTGCTGCTACCTGAACTTCCAGCGCCAGACCACAGGACACTCTCAGGAAACAGGCAAAGATACTTTTCTCACTTGGTAACTATTGACCACAGCTGCTTTCTTATCAAGTCCCTGCTGGTGGAGTTTGCAGTTGTTTGACTTGGGAAGCTTTGGTGCATTGTCATCTCAAAGGAAGCTGAAACCAGCACATACTTTTGTCAAAACACCAACCAAGTTGAGGATTGTAGCTCAATAGTTTTCCCTTGACAAGCTTGTTTCTTTACTCCTTGTCACATCAGATTAGAGACAGAACCCAAGTATTCCTAGCAAGCATTTGCCAGAGGTTATTGCACCCAGTGAGCACCTGACACAGAAAATGCTTGAAAAGTGTTGGACATATCTCTCCATTGGACCTATACACCACCACTCCAGCACCAAAAACAGGCTGGCATTATGTTGCACTATCCAACTGAATAAGTCTTGTGTGTTGTCAGCTCATAACAAGGCATTAGTGAGGCAATTAGGTTCAGTGGCTGATAGGACTGAAGCAATGGCCCAGAGAAATCAGGAAATAGTCCAGAAACAAAATGAGCGGATAATATTTTTGAAGCAGTCAAAATCTCAGGTAGAGAAAGCAGTATCTTTGCTGCAAAAAGGAAATTCAATATTATAAGAGTCTTGGAGATATTGGAAGTGTTTGGGAGAACAAGTGATTATGTGGTTATCACTTAATGATTTATTGAATGTAAGACTAGTATTTATACTCTTACCTGGTCTTGGCATAACAAACATGTAAATAGGTTAAGGAAGGTCCCAAGAACATGTGTGCAAAGTTTGGGGCTGTTTGGACAACTTTGATAATTTTGATGTTTTGGGTACCTGATATTTTGGTGACAATATTCTAAATAAATCCCAACAAGGAATTTGGTCAGTATTCTCTAGGATATGGATGTAATGCTCTAAGTGGCTAAGTTAGTTCAATATTTAGGTGGAAATACAAATTTTTACAACACTTCCACTCAGCTAAATGTCATACTGACTAATCCTAATTTTGACCTAAGATATTGAAACTTGTCTCTAGCTAGTGGTTTGGTAAATATGTCTGCAATCCTTTAAATCTGTAGGACAGTAAACTAAGCTAACTAGGTTATTCTCTATAGCTTCACATATGGTATGATGTGTAATATCTATGTGCTTGGTTCTAGCATGAAAAGTTGGATTTCTACCTAATTGTATACATCCTTGATTATCTTGAAATGAAGTAATAGGCATTTTTTAAATAGGCCTCAATCAGTAAAAAGCTTTCCTAACCACATTGTTTCTTTTGTAGCTTCACAGGCTGCCATGTACTCTGCCTCTGTGGTAGAAAGTGCCATGGTTGGTTGCTTTCTTGAATTCCATGAAATTGCTCCTTTACAGTAAAGAATGGTGTATCCTGTGGTGGATCTTCTGTCTACCCAATTTTGTCCCCAATCAACATTGGAGTATCCCACAAGATCCTGTTCTGAATTCTGATAAGTGTATCATAAGCAGATATCAGCAGTTTCTTTTAGGTGTATAAAAATCTGCTTAACTGCTGCAATATGATCAGATCCCTAGTTCTGATTGTGTTGGCTGACAACTCCTACTGAATATGGGATGTCTGGACGTGTTCCAAGCATGATATACATCAGACTGCTGACCATTGATTGATAAGGAAAGTCAAGGCTTTCAGATGGCACCAAGCTCTCTTGATTTGGTTTAGTTTTGACCAAGTCAAGGTTTGTATCCATTGGGGTAGCTGCCAGTTGACAGTCTTCCATTTTGGACTTCTTTAGTATATCTTGAATATACTTGGATTGACTTAGAGTAATAGTCTGGGTTCTTCTGTCTATAGAGAACTTAATCCCTAAGTAGTAACTGAGTTCTCCTAGATAGGACATCTTGAACTCCTTAAATAGGCTGGACTTTGTCTCTTCCAATGTTTCTTCATTATCAGCAGCTATAATAAGATCATCCACATATAGTGCTAATAGAGCTGGATTTGCTCTATCCGGCTTATAGTATATACTATTGCTAGCATTACTCCTTTTGAAACTCAAAAATTCCAAATAAGAATCTATCTTGCAATTCCACGCTTGTGGTGATTGTTTGAGACCATATAGTGACTTTGTAGCTTGCGGACCAAATGGGGTTATCTTGGTCTGCAAACCCATCAGGCTGGTCCATATACACATCCTCATCAAGTTATTCATTCAAAAAAGCAGTTTTACATCCATTTGATGAACAAAAAACTTATATTTGGCTGCAATAGCCAATATTAATCTGATGAAGTTAAACTTGGCTACCAGTGCAATGGCCTCAATATAATCAAGTCCTTTTGTTTGAGAGTATCCTTTGGCTACAAGTCTTGCTTTGTATCTTTCAATTGTACCATCCGCCTTGTATTTTGTCATGAAGATGCATCTGCATCCAATTGATATATGGTTGATTGATAATTTGACTAAGTCCCAAGTTTGATTTTCCATTGGGCTTGATATTCCTCAGTCATTGCAGATCTCCAAAACTTTGTCTGAGGGCTATTTAGGGCCTCTTTTACAGTCTGGGGCTCAGCAATATGGACTGAATAGGCACAGACCAAGTTTGTACCCTTATTGATATAGTAATTTGGGCTATTTCTTGTCCAATTGGATCTCCAGGCATTTGATACTGGAATGATCACTTCTGAGATATTGTTGGGCACTGATTCTGGCTGAAACATGGTTTCAGAGTCCTCTGGAGTGAAAAATTTTCATTGTTTTGCTCTGATTCAATCCTGACAATTGGTGGACTTGAGATAAAGTTTTTGTCATAATATGATGTCATTTCTTGTAAATATTTTGAATTTTCATCAAACAACAGATCTCTGGACTTGATCAGCTTCTTTGTTTTGGTATTGTAGAGTCTGTATGCCTTACTCTCATTGTAGTAGCCCAAAAATTTGCATTTTACACTTTTTGGCTCAAATTTTGACTGATTTCCAGCCAGTTTTTTGGCATATGCTGTACACTCAAATATCCTTAGATGTTCTGCACTTGGTCTGTATCTATACCATGCTTCAAATGAAGTAGAATCACAATGAATCCTGTTATAACTCCTGTTTTTAAGGTATACAGCAGTGGCAACTGATTCTGCCCAAAAATCATAGGATAGTTGTTGATCATGGATCATAGATCTTGCCATATCAATTATTGATCTGTTAGCACCTTCTGCTACTCCATTTTGTTATGGGGAGTATGGTACAGTAGTCTCTTGCTTTATCCCATAAATTTTGCAGAAGTGGATGAAGAGTTTTGAGATTTATTCTCCACCATTGTCAGAGCATATTTTCTTAATTTTTTCACCAGTTTCTCTCTCCACCATGGCTTTAAACTCCCTGAACTTAGACAGAGCTTCTTCCTTTCTCTCCATGAAGTAGACCCATGTGTATCTTGTATAATCATCAATAAAAGTGATCAAGTACTTCATCCCACCTAAGAATAAATTTTGCATAGGTCCACACCAATCTGGGGGAATTAGATCCAAATTTTTTATGGTTTCAATTAACCCAGAGCTCTTGAATGGTTGTCTGGCTAGTCTCCCATATATACAGGCTTCACAGTGCTCCAAATTAGCTGGGGGAGCAATTTTTACTTCAGAAATTAACTGATCTTTGATCATTTTGCGCAAATAATCAAAATTGATGTGCCCAAATCTCCTGTGCCAATGCATTGGTGTTTCTTTAGTTTAGTTACTTATATTGGCTTCCAAATAAAATGGAAACAAGTAAACTTATATAGATTCTGATCTCTGATATCCAAAGCAATGTGGGCACCATTTTGATCATTGATGTTGCATCTGGAATTGTCAAAGCTGAAACTGAGGCCTTCTGCTGTGGCCTTGCTTACAGATAGTAGGTTCTTGGCTATTTCTGGTACATAGACTACTTCTTTAAAGGTCAGTGTATGGCTTCCTGCACTGCTTTGTAGGTTTACTTGGATAGTTCCTTCTCCCACTGCATCAAGTGCTCTATTGTCACCCATGAGAACCTTCTTAATGGGAATTTCTTGATATTGGGTAAAAAGTACTTTTTGGTGGGTAAAGTGTTGAAGTGCGCCAGAGTCAATATACCAGGCCTGAGAATCCTTTTTATGGTCATATTTAGTGCAGATATGAATAGCCTTTCTTCAGTTATTGCAGCATTTCCATATTCAGGCTTTTTCTGCTGAATATCTTTCTATTTGAAGCACTGGTCTGATATGTGTCCTTTCCTTTTGCAGTAGTTCCAGAACAGGTTACTGTTGCTTTTGTAGGGTCTTAGGTACCTTCTTTGTTGGTGATCACTGCTTGTTAAAGCATTTTCCTCTTCCTTCTTATTGGCACTTGATTTTATTGATTTTTCATCCAGGGGCCTTCCATATACATAATTTAAGGTCAAATCTTCAGTTCTGGACTCTAGGGCTGATACAAGGCCCTGAAACCTGTCTGTCAAGCTATTCAGGATGGCAACTATCATATCCTCATCAGTAGTTGGTACACCCACAGATTTCATTTCATCTACCGGCAGGGTAGTTCTGCTAATTAGATTTTTCATTTCTTCTCCTGACAGCCTCTTTGTAGTAAAGAGTTTTCATCTCAAATACATTATCTTAGCAGCTGAGCATGACTGGTAGGTGTCATCTAATTTCTTCCAGGCATTCTTTGCCGTTTTTGCTCTTGAGCATTGAACTAGCAATTTGTCCTTCACATTAAGGCAAATGCAGTTAAAGGCTCTTTGTTCTTTCTTCTGGTACTTTAAGGCTTCCTCTCCCACATCTTTAGGAGGGGATTCTTCACCCATGACAATATCCCAAAGGCCTCTTTCTTGTATCAGCACCTTCATCTTCATCATCCACACTTAATGGCTAGATCCATCCAACTTTTCAGCAGAGGGAAAAATTCCAGTAATAGTGGTAGTAGACATTGCAGAGAGTGACAGCTCAAGGCTCATAACCTGTTGTAAAGTCTTTGAGATATTGGAAGTGATTGGGAGAACAAGTAGATTATATGGTTTCACTTGATGATCTATTGAATGTAAAAGTAGTATTTATACTTTCACATGGTCTTGGCATTACTAAGACATAGAATAGGCTAAAAAAGGTCCCAAGAGCATGTGTGCAAAGTTTAGGGCTGTTTGGACAACTTTGAGAATATTCATGTTCTGGGTACCTGGTATTTTGGTGAAAGTATTTTAAGTAAATCCTGACAAGGAATTTGGTCAGTATTCTCTAGGATTTGAAGGTAATGATCTAAGTGACTAGGTTAGGTGAATGTTTAGGTGGAAATATAAATTTTTACATCAATTGGATCCATCCATGGGACCAGATTTTTTCATGGAGAACAGTGAAGCAGATTTTCAGATGCCTAAAGGAGCTGCTGATATCTGCTTAAGATCCACTTATAGGGATGCAGAAAAGTATCTTGCGGGATACTGTGATGCTGATTGGGGGCAACAATTGGACAACAGATGATCCATCACATGATACACCTTTCTTTTCTCTAAAGGGGCAATTTCATGGAATTTAAGAAAGCAACCAACTGTAGCACTTTATACCGCATAGGCAGAATATAAGGCAGCCTGTGAAGCTACAAAAGAAGCAATGTGGCTAAGGAAGCTCTTTAAAGATTTAGCCTTATGTTAAAAACTCCTATTACTTTATTTCAAGATAATTAAGGAAGTAAATAATTAAGTAAAAATCCAGCCTTTCATGCTAGAACTAAGCACATAGGTATTGGCCATCATTTCATATGTGAAGCTATAGAGAATAACTTGATTAACTAAGTTTACTGTTCACAGATGAAATGATTGCAGGCATATTCACTAAACCATTAGCTAAAAACCAGGTTATATATCTCAGGTCAAAGTTAGGACTAGTCAGTATGAACAATTAGTTGAGCAGGAGTGTTGTAAAGCTCTGTAATTCCACCTAAATATTCACCTCACTTAGTTACTTAGATCATTACCTTCAAGTTCCAAAGAATACTGACTAAAATCCTTGTTAGGAATACTTAGAATATTTTCAACAAAATATCTGGTACTCAGATCATGAGAATTATCAAAGTTGCCCAAACAACCCCAAACCTTTGACACATGGTCTTGAAGCTCTCCTAAACCTAATCTACATGTTTGCTATGCCACAAATATGCAAAAGTATAAATACTACTTTTACATTCAATAAGTCTTTAAGTGAAAACTACATAATCTACCTGTTCTCCCAATTACTTCCAACATCTCCAAGACTCTTACAGCATATTCAAGATACACTAAAGAAGTATCAAATGGAAAATTGTAAGCTGACAGCAACCACAATGGAGACAGGCTTTGACTAGGTCAAAACTCAACTAATTTACAAGGGCTTGGTGCCTTGTAAAGTTCCAACTTTCCTTATGAATCAATGGTCAGTAGTCTGATTTATATCATGCTTGGAGCACCTACAGATATCTTATATTTAATGGGAGTTGTCTGACATCATAGTAGGAACCATGGATCTGATCATATTGCAGCAGTTAAACCAACTTTTAAATATGTAAAATGGACTCCAGATATCTGCTTAAGGTATACTTGAGGACTCCCAGCTGGATCTTGCAGGATACTAAGATATTGATTGCAGGTAAAGTTTAGAAAATAGAAGATTCACAACAAGTTAAACTTTTCTTTATTGTAAATGGGCAATATTATGGAATTCAAGACAGCAATCAACAATAGCACTCTCCACCACAGCAGTAGAGTATATGGCAGCCTGAGAAGTTTTAAACAAAGCAATGTGACTGATAAAGCTTTTAAACAACTTTGGTTTATGTCAAAAATGTCTGTTTCTTTATTGCAAGATAATCAAGGATGTATACAATCTGGTAGAAATCCAATTGCTGATACTAGAACCTAGTACATTGATGCTAGACATCAGTTCATACATAAAGCTATAGAAAGTAACTTGATTAACTTAGTCCACTGTGTCACCAGTGAAACTATTGCAGACATATTTACCAAACCAATAACAAGAGACATATTTTAATATCTTAGGTCATAATTAGGACTAGTCAATGTGATCATTTAGCTGAGTGGGAGTGTAGTATGTTTTGTATTGCTGTAAGAATTCCTATTTCCACCTAAGTACCCTCCTAAGTTAGTCACTTGAATCATTACCTTAAAATCTTTGTGGGTACTGACCAAGTTCCATATTAAGATACACTTACAATATTCTCACCCTACATCAGGTACACTGAACATGAGAATTCTCAATGTTTTCCAAATAGCCCCAAACATTGAACACTTGATCTGAAGATCTTCCCAAATATATTCTATGGGCTTCTTATGCCAAGACCTTGATTATATACAAATACTACTTTTACATTTAAAAAATCATTAGACTTGTTCCAATGGATAGTGCCACATTGAGCCATGGGTGCCAAATAGTGCCAATGCATGCCAGAAAGGCATAGCAAACCCAAACCTGGCCACAGAGTGTGAAACATGACCCTACATCTTCATGCAAAGCAGCCCTTGTGTTTTACCCATTGTGCTGGCAAAAATCCATTTTTTGACCTTTTTTTTTGGATCAACATTGTTAGGATGTGTGAGGGCACAGAAAGACTGAAGACATGCATGTGATACTCAATACCCATGGTACTCTGAATGTAGCTCCTGTGGCTTGTAACATGTAACAAAAATGCATGGCACTATCTTGGTCCACTGGTACTATATGGTACTATAAGTGCTTTATATAGGTTTTACTTTAGGGCTAATATTTAAATATAGTGCCAGATAGTACCAGTGGACCAAGATAGTGCCATGCATTTTTGTGACATGTTACAGGCCACAGGGGCTTGATTCTGAGTGCCATGGGTATTGAGTACCAGGCACATGTCTTCAATCTTTTTGTGCTCTTACACATCATGCACAACATTGATCTCAAAAAAAAGGTCAAAAAATGGATTTTCTCCAGTACAATGGGTGAAATGCAGGGCTGCTTTGCATGAAGATGCAGAGCTATGTTTCACACTCTGTGGCCAAGTATAGACTCACTTGGCCTCACTGGCATACTATGGCATCATTTGGCACTCATGGCTCAATGTGGCACTATCCAACAGAACTAGTCTATTAGGTGAAGACCATGTAGTCTACATGTTCTCCCAATCACTTCCAATATCTCCAAGATCCTTACAGCATGTAATACACCTAAATAATCACCTAACTTAGTCCTTTAAATCATAACCTTGAAATCTTAGAGAACTCTGACCTAATTCTCTCTCAAGAGGAATTGAAATATTTCCCCCAAAACATCAGGTATCCAGGAATGAAGTTTTTCAAGGTTATCTAGACAGCACAAAACATTGCCCCTCTTGTTCTGCAATCTTTCTGGTCATATCTTATGTATTTTTGCATTAGCCAACACCATGTAACAATACAAATACTCCTTGCACATTTAATAAATCACTAGGCAAGAACTACATAGTCCACTTGTTCCTCCAATCACTTACAATATCTCCAAAACTCTGGCAACAATCTTGTTGCCAAGATCATTGCCTGCAAATTCTAAAGAACTCTGGTCTGGCTCTGTGTGAGAGTTTACTTCAAATATCTTCACCAAAACATCTGGTGCAAGTACATGAAAATCTGACAGTCATCCAACCAGGCCCAAATCATGTACATATTCATCAAAGAGCTTTTTGGATATATTGCAGATCTCTGTTACACCAGGACCATGAGTAAGTAAAAACACTATATTTATATGTTGTAAGAGTCTTGGAGATATTGGAAGTGATTTGGAAGGACAAGTAGAGTATGTGGCTTTCACTTAATAATTTATTGAATGTGAAAGCAATATTTATACTTTTACAAGGTCTTGGCATTGCAAACATGTAAAATATGCTAAGGAGGGTCCCAAGAGCATGTGTGCAGAGTTTGGGGCTGTTTGGAGAACTTAGAATATTTTCACCAAAATATTTGGTACCCAGAACATGAAAATTCTCAAGGTAAATCCCAACAAGAAATTTGGTCAGTATTCTCTAGGATCTAAGTGACTAAGTTAGGTGAGTATTTAGGTGGAATTTTGAGTTTTTACAACACTCCCACTCAGCCAAGTGTTCATACTACCTAGTCCTAATTCTGGCCTAATATATCAAGTTTGTCTCTAGCTAATAGTTTGGTAAATATGTCTGCAGTCATTTCAGCTGAAGGACATTAAGCTAAGCTAACTTAGTTACTTGCTATAGCTTCACATATGAAATGATGTCTAATATCTATGTGTTTAGTTCTAGCATGAAAAGTTGGATTTCTACATAATTGTATGCATTGCTGATTGTCTTGAAATAAAGTTATAGGCATTATTTGATATAGGCCTAAATCTATAAAAAGCTTTCATAACCATATTGCTTTTTTTGTAGATTCACAGGCTGCCATATACTCTGCCTCTGTGGTAGAAAGTGCTACAGTTGGTTGCTTTCTTGAGTTCCATGATATTGCTCCTTCATGGTAAAGAAAGGTGTATCCTGTGGTGGATATTCTGTCTTCCAAGTTTTGTCCCCAATCAGCATGAGAGTATCCCACAAGATCCTGTTCTGAATCCTTATGAGTGTATCTTACGCAGATATTGGCAGTTCCTTTTAGGTATCTAAAAATCTGCTTAACTGCTGCAATATGATCAGATCCATAGTTCTGATTATGTTAGCTGACAACTCCTACTGAATATGAGATATCTTGACATGTTCCAAGCATTGTGTATATCATACTGGCCACCAAGGACTGATAAGGAGAGTCAGGGCTTGCAGATGGAATCAAGCTCTGTTGATTTGGTGGAGTTTTGACTAAGTTCATGTTTGTCTCCATTGTGGTAGCTGCCAGTTAGCAGTCTTCCGTAAGGTACTTCTTTAGTATATCTGGAATATACTTGGATTGGCTTAGAGTGATAGTCTGGGTACTTCTGTCTATGGAGAACTCAGTCCCTAAGTATTAACTGAGTTCTCCTATATTGGACATCTTGAACTCCTTAGATAGGCTGTATTTAGTCTCTTCCAATGTTGCTAGGTTATTGGTGGCTATAATAAGATCATCCACATATAGAGCTAGTAGAACTGAATTTGCTCTATCTGGCTTATAGTATAGGGGCAAAGGGGTGGCCCCCACCAGTTTTTGGGGGGCCCCATAAAGGGGCCAGGGGGGCTTGAAAAGACAAAGATTGCATGGCATTGTTGCTGTCTTATTGCGCTCTACAACTAATTTAAATAGATTCAACAAGCCAGGACATCCAATCACCTTATATAGCAAAAATCTTGACAGTATTTCAATGGCCTCAAAGCAAGATTATGATGGCATTACAGCAGCAGTATGGCGGCCTATAACTAGTTCTGTATAATGCTCCTGTTATGAATAGACACAAGGCAGGAGAGTAGGGATAGGCAAGGCAGGACCAGGAAAGGACTTAGGTGTGGATCAACAAGGCAAGGCTGTTTATTCAAGACCTGTGTTTATCAGACTGAGGAATACCTAATGGGGGATAGGGCTATATATACTTTTTGGCTATACTGATGCCAAGAGATATTAGCTAATACTAATGGGGTTGTGGGGTGAGGCACAGCAGCAGTGCTGGGGATATTAATATAGAAGGCAAGGCTCTGAGACAGGATGGGGAAGTGGATTTGGTCACCTGGTCATGTGACTAAGTCATGTGACCTGGTACTTCCATATACGGTACTGGATAAGAAAGCTACAATGGGAAGCTTCAATGGAATGCTCCTTTGTGTAACAATGGTTTGGAATGGTCAGGAACTTTCTGGAAGGTGGTAAAAGGTTCCAGAAGGAATCTCTTAGAACTTGAGCTAGGAAGCTGAAAGTTGGCATGGGTGTTCATGGTTGTCATGTGATCATGACACTATTCTCCTCTTGCAGGCAAAGCTCTGTTTCCCTTTTGGGCAGGTTTTGCAGGATATTGCTTGTGGAACTGGGTAACCAGTTCTTGACAATTAGTGAGATGGGTAGCTGGTTCCCATATTTGGTCACTTGGACCATAACCAATCCAGTCTGCTAAGTAGTACAGCTTTGACCAGATATACTTGGAGTCTAGAATCTGTTAAACTCCAAACTCTTGATGTTGGTCAACCTGGATGGCTTGGGGCTTTGCTTCTTGCCAGTTTGGCAAGGTGTTCCTGCAATATGGCTCCAGGAAGGACATATGGAAAGTATCATGGATTTTCATACTTGCTGGTAACTATAGCTGATATACTATAGGGCTAAGCTTCTTCTTGATCTTGAAGGGAACAAGTTTCTTGAAATCCAATTTGTCACAAGGGTGGTTGGTGCTGATGTTTCTTCTGAGCAACCATACAGAATCTCCTTCATTAAGATCAGGGCTGGGATGCTGTTTTAGATTGGCAAATTTCTTGTAGCTTTCCTGAGCTAAGGATAGCTCTTCCTTGAGGGTATTCCGGATGTCCTGGATTGCTTGGGCATGTTCAGCTGCATGTGAGCTCATTGTGTTTGTTGGAATCTGGATATCAGAGTGAAGGTGGAATCCATAGTTTGCATAGAATGGTGTAAAACCGGTTGCACCATGGCTTGAGTTGTTGTAGGCAAACTTGGCAACAGGGAGTAGATCAACCCAATTGTCTTGCTGGTAATTGATATAGCACCAAAGGTATTGCTCTAGAATCTGGTAATACTTTCAGTCTGGCCATCAGATTGAGGATGGAAGGCAGCAGAGAGCTTGACTTGAACACCAAGGTATTGCATGAAGTGTTTCTAAGACTTGGACACAAACTGTGGGCCTCTATCTGACACAATATCACTGGGGATACCATGAAGGTGGAAAATATTTTTGAGGACTAATGCAGCGGTGTAGTGGGGTGACAGTGACACCCACTGACAGATGTGCTCATTGCCTTATTTTCTACTTCCCTATATCTCTACTACACTGATTTTAGTTTTATCCCATTTGTCTTACCCAATCAGTACTATCCCATAAGCCAGTTGACTATCACACCTGCTTACCTTATTGCATAAGTTACCACTCACTTTATGTAAGATTACTAGCTATAAGTACTTCTATATTAGGCAAGTATCCGTGCCAGTACCCGTGATACATGATCAACCCATGTCACCATCTCTACCCTTTCCATATCATATATGGTATCCTCATGTTACACAGGTTTCAGAATTCTGATTCCTGATTGGTTGGATGTGCTGTGCCTCTGAGAACCTTCCGGCACCTACTTAGAACATTCTTAGGTCATTCTGATGTCATTGAGATTTCTATTGATATCTGGAACCTTCTGGAACACCATGATTAGTAATCACTTAGCCAGTAAGAAAAGTATATCAGGGAGGCTATCCCTCAACAATAAATCATCATCCCTTTTATCAATATACCAACTTGTTGATTAGTGTGATCACTGCTACCTGCTGCTATGTGAACCTCCAACCCTAGTCCACAGGACACTCCCAGGAAACCGCGCTGACAGCCAACTGACCTTGGAGGCACTACTTGGGAGGAATACTCAGAGTAGGTATCTTTTATTATATTTGATTCTTTCCCAAGTTTGTTCTTGTACAGGCAAAGATACTTTTCTGTCTTTGTAACTATTGACCACAGCTGCATTCTTATCAAGTCCCTGTTGGTGGAGTTTACAGTTGTTTTGACTTTGGAAGCTTTAGTACATTGTCATCTCAAAGGATGCTGAACCCAGCACATACTTTTGTTAAGACACCAACTAAGTTGGGGATTATAGCTCAATAGTTTTCCCTTTACAAGCTTGTGGCTTTATTCCCCTTCACATTAGATTAGAGACAGAACCCAAGTGTTCCTAGCAAGCTTTTGCCAGAGGTTATTGCACCCAGTGAACACCCCACACACAAAACACTTGAGAAGTGTTGGATGTATCTCTCCCTTGGACCTATACACCACCACAGCGGTTTCTTTTGCATCAGTGTGCTTACAGCAAGGGATAAAGTGAGCCATCTTGGTCAGCCAGTCAGCTACTAGAAGTAGAGCATTGAAGCCACAGGACTCAGGGAGGTCAGTAATGAAGTCCATAGAGATAGATCGTGATTGGTGTTCTGGGATATGCAAGGGCTGAAGATGTCCATAGGGCTGGTGTCTGGCTGGTTTTGCACGGTTGCAAATATCACAAGTCAGAATGTATTCTTTGATAAGAGTTGTCATTCTAGGCCACCAGAAATCTCTTTTGATAGCATTCAAGGTTTTGGCAGTACCAAAGTGGCCTGCAGCCATTGAATCATGCCAAGACTTAATGATATCTAGCTGGGTGGCAAGGTCTAGGACATGAAGCTGCTGCTTGTGGTAAATGAGGTTGTTTACCAAATGCAGGTTCTGGGTGTTTGGGAACTTGAGAGGGGGCCAAACTGGGGATTCCAGATATTTCTTGACGGTGTTGGAAGTCATATCAGAGGCCTGGGATTCTGATATCCTTACTAGGAATGAAGGGATGACAAGACTTGAGGACTAGGTGGCAAGAATCTCAAAATATTTCTTGCTCAGCAATGGGTGTTCCATTTGCCAACAGGCTTCACCTCCCTCTTCCAGGGCATATTCCTTTTTTCTGGACAGGGCATCAGGCTTTCCTTGCTTTGCACCAGGTCTACAGGTGATAGTAAAGTCAAAGTTGGACAGGAAGAGTGACCATCTGGCTTGTCTCTGGTTTAGTACTTTGGAAGTTGCAAAGTACTTGAGGTTCTTATGGTCACAGAAGACTTTGATTTTGTGTTTTGCACCACTGTGGTAGGGTAAACATACCTCCCACAGACAAGTTTATTCATATAGTCATTATGATATACTTATCCGTATTTTATCTTATCAGTATTATCCCATTCTTCTTTTGCCCATATTATCAGTATTATCCCCATATGATGTTGACCTTGATTAGTTATTAGCATTAATTATCCAGATGTTATTCAGCTTTGTGATTATTAAATGTACCTACATAAGGCAAGTACCTGTGTCAGTACCTATGACACATGACCTAGGTTTGTTTTACCATCCCTACCATTTCAATACCATGTATGGTATTTCTATGTTGCACAGGTTTCAGACTACTGATTCCTGATTGGTTGGATGTGCTGTACCCTTTAGAACCTTCCAGGACATTCTTGCCTTATTTTTAGCTCATAGTGATGTCATCAAGAATTCCACTGATGCCTAGAATTTTCTAGAACCTTGTCATTAGTAATCACTTGGCAATCAGGAAAAGTATTTGAGGGAAAGCAATCCCTCATCAATTAATCATCCCTTCTATCAGTAACACTTCTACCTTATTGATTAGCAGTAGATCACTGCACCTGCCTTCAACAGTACATCTCAGACCTGCCATCAAGGAGCTTTTCAGGGCTGTGCACAAGACACACAGAGGCCTTTGGAGACACTTGGAGCACCTAGGAAGCTAGAGAAGCAGGAGCTTTTACCATAGTGACATATTGACAAAGACACCGGCAGTCTAGACACAGAGGTTATTGCACCCATCAAACACCTCACACACCTTGAGTTGTGTAGCTTCTCCCAGGAGTACCTCTACACCACCACACCATCCAGGTAGTGTCTCCATTGCTCAAAGGCTACAATGATGGCAAGCAACTCCTTATCATATATATCATAGTTGTTCTCCGCAGGGGAAAACTTCCAAGTGTAGAATGCAATGGGGTGCAACACATTGTCTTCATAATACTGGGAGAGTATAGCACCAAGGGCAAAATCAGAAGCATCAGTCTCCACTATGAGTTGCTTCTCAAGGTCAGGGTGGGCAAACAAGGGGCCTTCAGGAAAGATTTTTTGAGTTGATTGAATGAGGTGGATTGCTCCTCATTCCAGGCAAAAGGTGTGTTCTTCTGGATAAGCTTTGTCAGAGGGGTGACTATCTTGGAGTAGTTGGCTATGAACCTGCAATAGAAGTTGGCAAATCCCAGGAAGGATTGTACTTCCTTGACTGAACTTGGAGTTTTCCAGGATTGGACTGAGTCAACTTTCTTTGGGTCCATTCTTGTTCCCTCAGGGCTGATGAGGTAACCAAGAAATTCCACTTCTCTCTAGTCAAATTTACACTTCTCTAGCTTGGCATAGAGACCGGCAGAGTCTAGTTTTCTCAATACTTTCTTGACATGTTCATCATGTTTATCTTGGCTTTGGGAGTATATGAGAATATCATCAAGGTAGATTACCACATACTGGTCAAGGTGCTCACAGAATATTTCACTCATGAGGTGTTGAAACACAGCAGGGGCAATGGTGAGGCCCAATGGCTGATCATGTGACTAAGTCATGTGACCTGGTATTTCCATATATGGTGCTGGACTATGAAAATACAATGGGAAGCTTCCATGGAATGTTTTGTTGTGTAACAATGGTTTGGAATGGTCAGGAGCTTTCTGGAAGGTGGTAGAAGGTTCCAGAAGGTATCTCTTAGAAATAGAGCTAGGAAGCTGAAACTTGGCATGGGTGTTCATGGTTGTCATGTGATCATGACAGTAGAAATCTGAAAGAATTGGCAAGATATTGGACTTGTTCCATCATTTCATCTGATCATAGTGCCCAATAGTGCCATAGCATGCCAGATGGTGCCTGATCATGCCACAGAGTGCTAGATGGTGCCATACAGTACCAATTTGGGATCAAATTTAACATGCATATGACCTTAAAGTATCAAATCAATAACAAAATATACAGCACTTTCTGGCACTATGATAAATGGCACAATGGAACAAGTCTGTTACAGAGTATCCATTACCCTAAGTACTTCTCACAGGTTCCAATTAATATTCATACGCATATGCAACAATACAAATGCAAAGACTGGATGAACTGGATATGTATTTATTCCAGTGGTGTTCTGTAGCCATTCCTACCAAGAGTACATTGGAAGCATTGGGAGTCATATGTGGACATTGTAGGAATATTTATTCAGCAGCAGATCACCAATGCCAACTTGACACATCTACAGCTGTTGTGTGAGGAGTTTGTGATGGGATTTGAGCAGCTATACTACAAACATGAAGCTGAATGCATAGATCTCTGCCACTACTGTATCCATTCTCTACTCCATCTTGCACAGTGTGTGGAGAATATTGGGCCTTGCTTCACCTTTTAGGAGTTTCCTATGTAGTAGGTGTGTGGGGAGATAGCAAGATGAGTCAAGTTGCAGGTACTACCATATCCCAATCTCATCAAGAATATTACCTTCAAGTCTGTCATGGATGCAATAGGTTGGCACATGGAGGACAGCCAGACAGGGTTGGAAAATACTGAGGACAAATGTGCACATGGAGACACCTATGCCTATGGCATTAAGAAGCTAAGCAGCCCCAATATGTGGGCAATCAGTTATGTAATGCAAGGTTGGGTTGGGTGCAACAAGCAACTAATTTTTATAAGGAGAACTCTACCAATATATGCCAGATTTCTCATGGTCATAAGCCAACTTCTATACCATTCAATAAAGAGTTCACATACACAAAAGCCAGAGTGCACATATAAGGGGACTAAAATCCAGCAGGGAGAAGGAATAGACTTGTTCCGTTGGATAGTGCCACATAGTGCCAGCCAGTTTATGGTGCCAGACTGATCTGGCACTCTACGGCAATATCTGGCACTATAATTTCTACCATGATGCCAGTGGTATGATACAATTACTGGTAATTTTGCTCAATCTTACTTATGTTGCTCAGAATAGTTCTTTCCTTGCTTTACTTACTCTTCATAATGCTCCAGACACATTTCTCTCAGTGGATGTCTTCTTGTATGCACATACTGTGCATTAATAAGTATCTTAACTATTTTACCTATTCTGCTGTTTTCACCTATATATGACTTTCCTCTGTATTTACCTGCAAATATGCTGAATCTCTTCAGATATCCAAATGTGTGCTCTACCCTCACTCTGAAATGATTAAATATCTCATTGTAGAGCTTCTGCTTCCTGCTAAGCACACCATTCCTTGGCTTCCTATAAGCTGTAATACATCCGAATTTCTGACAATCCTCTCCTATATAAGTTAAGTCTGCCATACATTTCTCCCCTCTACTGAGTTCAGGATGATTCTCTACCCAGAGTGCTTTGTCATGCCTACTTCCAGCAAATGGCCCACTAAACCAGATGATGTTACCCTCAATGTCAGACAGTGCTTGAAACTTCACACAGTGTGCCTTGTACTTGCCAGAATAAAAGTGCCTCTGCCCTCTAGAAGGTCTGTTAATCCTCACTGGGAAGGTATCCAAAATACTCCTGATATGGAACCTGTTGCTGAACACTCTGGGATATGGAAGTCTATTGGAGCTTCTGAACCTAGTATTCCAAGCTTGCTCTAAGTCATTCATACCCTCTGCAAGGTGGTTCTCCATTGCTGTCAGCTGGGAATGAAAGCTTCCAGGACTTTTGTTGCCATGGATGGTGGGATGAAACCTTGTGGGTAATAGTTCTTGTAATAGCAGAGAAGCTTAACAAGGGATGTCCCTGAGAAGATTGGGGTTGATGGTCCACAGTACTTGGAATAGATCTCCTCTAGTGTGTCAAAAGGAAATCCAGTGGTAGTGATGGGATTGATGAGAAAAGACCATTCAGATGAGTAAGTCATAATAAAATTGGTGGATGATTGTATGGAGGCGGTTTGACTCAATTCAGCACAATCTGAGTTATTTATCTGATTTTTAATACATTATGGTTAAATCGCCATTGATTGCCATGTATCCCATCACTATGTTGCAAAATTCATCCGCAAACAATGCCTTGGTACTTTTCTTGATGCTTTAATCATAGGTCTATAATCAAATAGGAAATCTGCAATTGATGTGATCCAATCCGTGTCAACGCAATCCAAGATGCATCAATCATAATATATGGAAAATTCAACAATCACACTAGTTTTTGTATATATTTTATATAAGACCAGGTTGATGCCAATATACTGCCAGTCCGGAAAAGTCAATGTTGGATCCGTTCAAGTTCTTACCAAATGATTTTAGTGTGGCCTAAATGTCTATAATGAGCCTTCATACAGATATTTGGGCACTACTGATTAATCTAGCAGAACTAGATACCTCAGAGAGTTGACAAAGATGGAAGAATTTGAGTAGAAAGCTGTGGCATGAGTTCTACATCAAGATGCCAGCTAATGTATGTAAGAAGATATATAACAAGACAAGTATTGAAATCAAGAATGAGCTGAGAGTGAGGGGATTCGACAAAGAAGCCGTGCGGGAACAATTTTGCGCGCAATTTGCACAGTACGGGCCAGACACGCCCGTTTGTGCTTCAACTTTTGGAACCAAAGAGATTTTGAATGTGTTTTTGCCTCAAATGACTAATGTACTATGTGATATATTAGTAGAGCTAAGTGGCTTCCAAGAGCAATATACACAGGATGCATCCAGGCAACAGCTCCAAAGTATCAGACAGAGGGTAAGTGAATACCTTGAGGAATCAGATGGTGAGCTTCAGGAGGAAGAATACAGACCGCAAGCAACATTGTCCAGATTGTGCCAGCACGCCTTGCTAGATTCCCTACCATCTCTTGCAACTAAAGCGTGCCAGCGCACGTCAGTCCAGACCACGCCAACACCCTTTGCCAGAATGCCCCGCATTGAGTCAACGCGCGTGCTTCAGAGCAAAACTACAAGAACTTGCCAAACTGCTCATTTAGACACAAGTCTATTGGAGCGGACTGAGTTGCATCAACATGCAGCATCACATTGAACTCAGCCAAGGGCCATCTCAACGTGTCAAGGCGCGCCTGCGCATGCCGTTTTGCCTGACCATCAGTGAGTTACTTCTGGTGAACTGACTGATGATGACCAACATGAAGTGCCTCAACCACTGGAGCCCTTGGCAAGTAAAAGAATGCTGTGGTGGTGTATAAGTCCAAAGGGCAAAATATGGCCAACACTTCTCAAGTGTAAATGTGTGTGGGGTGTTCACTGGGTGCAATAACCTCTGGCAAAAGCTTGCTAGGAATACTGGGTCTTTTGTCTAATCTAATGTGATGGGGGATAAAGCCTCAAGCTTGTCAAGGGAAAACTATTGAACTACAATCCCCAACTTAGTTGGCGTCTTAACAAAAGTTTATAATGGCTTCAACATCCTTTGAGATGACAATGTACTAAAGCTTCCAAAGTCAAAACAACTGTAAACTCCACCAACAGGGACTTGATAAGAATGCAGCTTTGACCAATAGTTACAAAGACTGAAAAGTATCTTTACCTGTACAAGAACAAACTTGGGAAAACAAACAATATAATAAAATATACCTACTCTGAGTATTCCTCACAAGTAGTGCCTCCAAGGTCAGTTGGCTGTCAGCGTGGTTTCCTGGGAGTGTTGTCAGGTCTGAGTCAGAAAATAGTGGTAATAGGTAGCGGTGATCTCACTAATCAATAAGTTGGAATATTGGAAGAGGGATCATTTATTTTAAGGGATAGCCTCCCTTATATACTTTTTTGCTGCTCAAATTCTTGCTAGAAAATACTTTCCGGAAGTTTCCAGAAGGTAGTAGACAACCAATCATGTCTTTGCGTACTAAAAATAGCGCAAATTCTTGGCAGATTGTTCCATGAGACATAGTAGCACCTAGCCAATCAGGTAGTGGTAATATGAAACCCCTGTGTCATGTGGTTGCCTCTTATGGTAGTAGGATAGGAGGGTTATGAAATCAAGATGGTCACATGACATGGGCACTGTTGGGGGTACTTGCCTTATATGGTAACTTTCTTATCTTGGCATCTCAGCAAGGAATAGGAATAGCTTGTGCAATGGGTTAATAGTGACAAATAGTTTGTCAGGTTGCATAGTAATAATCACATAGACAGAATAGAAAATATTGCAATTTGGGATGATACTAATATAGGGGGGGTAATCCTTTTTTAGGGAAGTGAACGTATGAGAATGAGCTCATCTGCCTGTGGGTGTCACTGTGACCCCACTACATCTACCCCCCTCTCAGCTTTGAACTCAGGTCAAAGCAAACTAAATGTGATGTGCAAAATTCCGGTGCTTGAATAGCTTAAGTCTGTTTCCTGCCACAGGTGTTCTTAGCGGTGTTTCATCAAGCTCAGACAAGTAGTAGCTTCCATTTCCAATCACCTTAGAGATAATAAATGGGCCAGACCATTTATTGTTGAATTTGCAACTCCACTGCTTGTCTAAAGTGGAATCATAGAGCAGTACTGGATCTCCTTGCAGTAATGGTTTTGGTCTAAGGCTATGTGACTTGTCAAATGGTTCCTTGTTCTGAAGTCTTGTCTCTTTGAGTTTAGCAGCTGCTTAGGTAATATCAAGTTCATGGTGATCAAGCTGTTTGATGCGTGTAGTCAGTAGTTCTTCTGTACTCATTGTAGTTCTCCACTCTAGCATGTTCCAGGATGTTGAGTCAAGCTCTATGGGAAGAACACAATCATGTCCATAAAGCAATTTGAATGGAGATAGACCTGTGCTGCGTTTTGTAGTGATTATATCCGCCCAGAGTGCTAGATGAAGTTGTGTAGGCCACTGTAGTGTCATGTTGTTGCAGCTCTTGACTAGGGAGTTAACCAACGGGCCATGGCCTCTTTCAACCATTCCATTGGCCTGTGGGTGATAAGCGGTGGTGAAAGCAATATGAATCTTGTATTGTGACCAGAGTTCCTGGATCAAATTTGAAGTCATTTCTCCTTGGTCAGCAACAAACTGGCTGATGCAGCCAAATCTGCATATTATATCCTCAAGAATAAATCTCCATATGGTGTGGCTTTTGTTATTGGATAGGGCTCAAGCTTCTACCCACCCACTCAGATCATCTCTGGCAACAACAAGGTACTTCTTGGTTCCAGCAGTTGGCATGTGGACCAGGTCAATGCCAACCTTTTGCCATAGACAAGGTGTGTAGGTTGAATGGAGCAGCTCCTCATATCTCTTGGTTGACCTTCTTTGGCAAATGTCACAAGATTCAACAAAGTGTGGGACATCATGATACATATGCTCCCAGTAGTATCTACTGGAAACAACATTGTAAGTGGCATCTCTGCCTCTATGACCACCAGGTCTTCCTTCATGAAGGCTTGACATAATAGTCAGTTGTTCCTGGGGCTCAACTATAACTCTCCTTGGTGTCTGTCCAGGCTTTACTCATTTGAAGTGGAGGCCATTTTTTATGTAGAAATGATGGGCCTTCTTCCTGAGCTTTCTGAAATCATGTGGGCTCATTCCTGGTGGCTTCTCTAAGGCTCTCAGATAGTCTTGAATGGTGTTCCATGTAGAGTAGCTGGGCTTCTTCACATGTAGTTGTTGGATTACTGCATCAATTATGTCATCAAAGTCAGGGTCCATATCTTCAGACAACTGTGGTCCCTTCCTGGAGAGTGCATTGGCCATAACATTTTTCTTGCCAGGGATATGTCTGACCTCAAAGTCAAACATTTTCAGCCATGCCATCCACCAATTTGTGGCATCATCAGGTAGATCATACTTGTTGATCATTCCTATAAGTGGCTTAGCATCTGTCTCCAGGATGAAATGTGTCATGTAGAGTTGTGACTTCAGCTTTCTCAGCATCTTCACAACTCCTAGTAGCTCTCTCTTAATCTGTGAGTATCTTTGTTCTCTAGGAGAGAAGGGGCAGCTCTCATATCTGCAGGCATAGCGGTTGCCATCTTCATCTTCTTGGCCAAGTAGTGCTCCAGCTCCTATAGGGCTTGCATCCACTGTCAAGATAGGTGGGCATTTGGTGTTCTGATAGTCAAGAGGTCTCAGAACTGGTGGAGATACTAAGGCCTCTTTTAGTAATTGCATGGCTTCTTCTTGCTCTTCTCCCCAGTTAAATGGGGCATTCTTTCTCTGTAGTTGGTAGATTGGTTCTGCTATCTCAGAAAATCTTGGGATCCAGATCCTAAAGAATCCACAAGCTGCCACAAAGCCACAAGCTTGTGTTAGATTTGTGGGGGTAGGCCAGTTGCATATTTTTTGTGTCTTGGAGTCTCCGGGTGAACAACCAAAGGTGTTGCATTTTTGTCCAACAATGGATATCTCTGATACACCAAAGCTGCTTTTCTCACCACTGATGGTGAGTCCAGCTTCTTCAATGGCTCCTAAAATGGCATCATTGTCTGAAACATGGTCATAGACAAACTTTCTTACTCCAGGCATAACTTCAGTTGTGTCCCGGAGTTTTGGTCCTTTGATGCCTATGTCATCAACAAAGACAGCAAGTTTCTCAGGTATAAACTGGTAGAGCACATTTACCATGCATCTCTGGAACTGAGCCACCAAGTTTGTTGCCCCTTGGCTGAGTCTTGTCATTCTTAACAGTCCAAATGGCGTCTGGAGTGCAAACATATCTCTTGACGTCTCATCTAGGGGGATCTGGTCATATCCTGAGTAGAGATCATATGTTGAGTAGATGGAGTGACCACTAAAGCTTTCTGCAAAGTCATCAATAGATGGAGGTATTGCAGCATCTCTGATAGTGACAGCATTTGCAGGTTGCATGTCTTGAATGAATTGGAGCTTCCCATTCTTCTTTTTGGTCACAAACCATCTGTTAGCATAAGGTCCATGGCAAGGTTCTAGGATACCAGCTTCAATCTTCTTCTTAAGTAGGTCATGCACATCAGCTTGGAGTCCTCTAGGTAGTGGGTAAGGCTTAAATGACCAGGGTGTGTGGGGCACTGTATGAATCTTGATAGGTTTTTCAACCAATGTCTTTAAGAGTCCCATCTCCTTGTCATTATATGAGAAAACCTTATCATGCCTTATCAGGGTTTCTTCAAATAGTAGGATCTCCTCCGGTGTTAGGTTTCCATCACCAATGATAAGTTGCTTAAGTCTCTCAGGTGTAAGTTGTATATCTTCTGGTGTTCCTTCTGGTGGTCTGATGTAATCAGCAGGTCAAGATCCATCAGTTAAAGGTGTAAGTGATGGTCTAATCTTCTGTTCTACTGTCTTGTATTTTGTGCAAACCATAGCTGTCTGCTCCTGTATACCTAATGAGCAGCTCCAACTGTTGGGGTGTATATTGTCAGGCTCCTCATCATCTTCTATAACAAGATGTGTCTTCTGGCAAGCGGTATGTGTCCTCTTATTGTTGGGTGTTACCCCACAGAACGTTGACTGTAGTCCTGGGTTGGATCCTTGTATAGTGTACCACACTGACCCATCAGAATAGTTGGTAGTTGTAGCCTTAGTACTGGTCTCCCATAATCTGCCTAACAGAAGGTCAAAGTTTGCCTTCTGGCAGATAAAGAGGGGAAGCCAGACCTTGATTCCTTGTACCTCAATAGGAACTTGTGCACTACACCATAGAGTGGACTAGATCCTGAGTTTGCATCAGTCATGTTCCATCCAATATCTCTATCAACAGGCAGTAGCTCCTTGCTTCTAAGCGTCTTCCAGAAGTCTAGCAGCATAACACAAATCTCTGAACCACTGTCAATATGGCAGTCAACAGGATCATCATAAATATACCCTTTCACCACTGCAGTTGCAACTGAGTAAAAGGTCTTATATTTGGTAGTGTTGTCATCCTTTTTGTGGTCTTCATGGTTTGTCTGGATTATATGGGTGTCCATATGCTCAACAGCTTGTCTTCTTGTTCTAAGCTGCTCATCAAAGGTCTTCCTAACAGATGGTGATACACTCATGATTTCTCCAACTGACAAAGTGAGGTTCTGCTTCAGTAGTTTCTCAGTAATCAATTGGGGGCTTGAGTAGCCTGCTATCTTTGAGGTCATCTGAAAGTGCGGTAATGGGTCTTGGGTGGGCAGTGTTCCAGGCCTCTTGTCAATAATAACCTCAGGCTCTTCAAATTGTGGCCTTCTAAGGATGGGTTTGACAGGTTCTTCAGGAAGGTGTCTCTTAGTAGCAAAGGTGTCTACTTTGTATTTTCTGTTGTCAGGGCTGTTTGGACTCACTGTATGAGTCTCAATAGGGGCATCAACAGTAATCTTTCTAGCTGCTGAGTCAGACTTCTGGAAAAGGGCTCTTATTCCACCTCTTTGGAAATTAATGGGAATCCTTTTTCCTTCCTTATCAGCAAGAATTCCATCAGCATCAAACTGTACTGTTCCTTCTCTAAGTAGCTGGCTAAGCTCTGAGCATTCTTGTCTGGCATGCTGAGCAGAGTCACACCAAATGCAGTGTCTAGGCAAAGCTCTTTGGCCCTCAGTAGCTACCTCAGCTGAGCCGTTAATCTTGAGGGCTAGCTTTTGTAGCTGTTCAGCAAGTTGGTCAATTCTGTTGGTAGTGTAGGTCTGATTGTCAGCAACAGCACTCTTTAGCTCCTTGGTTGGCTGGTCTGGCAGATTAGATGTCAGGAGTCTCATAACAGTAGAAGTTTGCTTTGCCTCTAGGAGTACACATTTCATCTCTGCAAAGCAAGGAATGCCAGACTTGTCATCCTTGGCTGCATGTAGGTCAACTTTGCTTGCCAATTTCTGGGGAAGCCCTTGTGCAAGGTAAAGTGTCATGGTGAACTCAGTTATAGCCTGGGACTCCAGGAGTGGCTTGGCCATATCTTCATACTGTTGAATGAACTCTTCAAGTGGTAGCTTGGAGAGTCCTGTCCATCCAAAGTGTCTGAGGTCTTCAATTCCATAGTATATCTGGGGTCTACCATACTTGGTCTGTAGGTAGGTCTTCATTAAGGTCCAGTCAGTCAGAATGTCTCCTTGTCTGAGAAGCTTAGTGGTAATATCATTGGTGCAGTAGTAGGGGAAGTCTTCAGCCATTTCTTGTTCAGATAGGCTGCACATCTTGCAGAGCTTCTCCCATCTGAATAGGAAGCTCTCCACATTCTTTCCATCAAACTGTGGGGCTCCATGTGAGAGTGGTAACGGCATAGAGTTCATTTTGGGTAGGTAGGTTGGTGCTATAGTCTTGATTATATCTGTAGTCTTGTTTCAATAAAATGGGTAACGGCTCAAATCTTCAGGTAAATCTTGTTGGGTCCTAGGGAGTTTGTATGAACCCCCCACGTTGGGTTCCAAATATGTGGTGGTGCATAAGTCCAAAGGGCAAAATACGGCCAAGACTTCTCAAGTGTAAATGTGTGTGGGGTGTTCACTGGGTGCGATAACCTCTGGCAAAAGCTTGCTAGGAATACTGGGTCTTTTGTCTAATCTAATGTGATGAGGGATAAAGCCTCAAGCTTGTCAAGGGAAAGCTATTGAACTACAATCCCCAACTTAGTTGGTGTCTTAACAAAAGTTTATAATGGCTTCAATGTCCTTTGAGATGACAATGTACTAAAGCTTCCAAAGTCAAAACAACTGTAAACTCCACCAACAGGGACTTGATAAGAATGCAGCTTTGACCAATAGTTACAAAGACTGAAAGTATCTTTACCTGTACAAGAATAAACTTGGGAAAACAAACAATATAATAAAATATACCTACTCTGAGTATTCCTCACAAGTAGTGCCTCCAAGGTCAGTTGGCTGTCAGCACAGTTTCCTGGGAGTGTTGTCAGGTCTGAGTCAGAAAATAGTGGTAATAGGTAGCGGTGATCTCACTAATCAATAAGTTGGAATATTGGAAGAGGGATCATTTATTTTAAGGGATAGCCTCCCTTATATACGTTTTTGCTGCTCAAATTCTTGCTAGAAAATACTTTCCGGAAGTTTCCAGAAGGTAGTAGACAACCAATCATGTCTTTGCGTACTAAAAATAGCGCAAATTCTTGGTGGATTGTTCCATGAGACATAGTAGCACCTAGCCAATCAGGTAGTGGTAATATGAAACCCCTGTGTCATGTGGTTGCCTCTTATGGTAATAGGATAGGAGGATTATGAAACCAAGATGGTCACATGACATGGGCACTGTTGGGGGTACTTGCCTTATATGGTAACTATCTTATCTTGGCATTTTGGCAAGGAATAGGAATAGCTTGTGCAATGGGTTAATAGTGACAAATAGTTTGTCAGGTTGCATAGTAATAATCACATAGACAGAATAGAAAATATTGCAATTTGGGATGATACTAATATAGGGGGGTAATCCTTTTTTAGGGAAGTGAACGTATGAGAATGAGCACATCTGCCTGTGGGTGTCACTGTGACCCCACTACAACGCGTCAGCGCATGGCACTACAGGCCGGTTCAGTTGGTTCAGTTGGAGCAATTCAGCATGGCCAAGCTGCAGCATTGCACTCATCAACAAGGAGGCAAAATACTGACTACAAATACACAAGTAGCCAAGATGATAGTCAGCCAGGAAGTAGTATAGGTGTGCAAAGTGAGTCACTACCAAACGCTTCAGTAGTAATCCCTGTGAGAAAAAAACCCAGGAGAAGATGATGCAATTGCTTTGAATTGCACACATTTGTAATGATCCCAACAACCCATTTTTTTGCAATCCAAATTGAGCCATTGCAAATCAGTGATCATCAAATTTTTGATATAAGTAATATCAAGGTTGTCTCACATTTGAGACAAAACCCCTATAAATAAACACCCTGCATATATATATGTCATCTGTAATACAATTGCAGCTATTGGATCTGTTACGCACCTACACATTTGCTTGTGTG